>OU342745.1:201520912-201753790 GCA_910589775.1 Avena eriantha | reverse complement strand
GGATCCATATGTGGTATGTGAAAATAACAGACATGCAATGACTCTGGGTGTGGTTCATGAAAAGAACACACATCCAATGACACTAGTGGATCCATGTGTGGTTTGTGAGAAGAACACACATGCAATGACATTGGGTGTTATTCATGAAAAGAACACACATCTAATAATACTGATGTATCCTTATGTGGTTTGTGAAAAGAATAGACATGCAATGACTCTGGGTGTGGTTCATGAAAATAAAACACATCCAATGACACTAGTGGATCCATGTGTGGTTTGTGGAAAGAACAGACATGCAATGACACTGGGTGTGGTTCATGAAAAGAAAACACATCTAGTGACACTGGTGGATCCATATGTGGTTTGTGGAAAGAACAGACATGCAATGACATTGGGTGTGGTACATGAAAAGAAAATATATCCAGTGACACTGGTGGATCCATGTGTGGTTTGTGGGAAGAACAGACATGCAATGACACTAGGTGTGGTTCATTAAAAGAAAACACATACAATGACACTCTTGAATCCATGTGTGGTTTGTGGGAAGAACACACATGCAATGACACTGGGTGTGGTTCATGAAAAGAAAACACATGCAATGACACTGGTGGATACATGTGTGGTTTCTGGGAAGAACACACATCTAATGACTCTAGTTGTGGTTCATGAAAAGAACACGCATCCAATGACTCTAGAAGTGGTTCGTGAAAAGAACACACATCGAATGACTCTAGATAAGGTTCATGAAAAGAAGACACATCCAATGACACTAGTGGATCCATGTATGGTTTCTGGAAAGAACACACATGCAATGACTCAAGCTGTGGTTTGTGAAAAGAACATACATGCAATGACACTAGTGGATCCATGTGTGGTTTGTGGGAATAACACACATGCAATGACACTGGGTGTGGTTCATGAAAAGAAAACACATGCAGTGACACTAGTGGATCCATGTGTGGTTTGTGGGAAGATCACACATCCAATGACTATAGCTGTGGTTCATGAAAAGAACATACATCCAATGACTCTGGTTGTGGTTCATGAAAAGAACACACATCCAATGACTCTAGCTGTGGTTCATGAAAAGAACACACATCCAGTGACAATGGTGGATCAATATATGATTTGTGAAAAGAATAGACATGCAACGACTCTAGGTGTGGTTCATGTAAAGAACACACATCCATGTGTGGTTTGTGAGAAGAACACACACGCAATGACATTGGGTGTGGTTCATGAAAATAAAAACATGCAGTGACACTGGTGGATCCATGTGTGGTTTGTGAGAAGAACAGACATGCAATGACAGTGGTGGATCCATGTGTGGTTTGTGGGAAGAACACACATGCGATGACACTGGGTGTGGTTCATGAAAAGAACAGACATGCAGTGACACCGGTGGATCCATGTGTGGTTTGTGAGAAAAACAGACATGCAATGACTCTGGGTGTGGTCATGAAAAGAACACACATCCATGTGTGGTTTGTGAGAAGAATGCACATGCAATGACACTAGGTGTGGTTCATGAAAAGAACAGACATGCAATGACAATGGTGGATCCATGTGTGGATTGTGAGAAGAACCGACATGCAATGACTCTAGCTATGGTTTGTGAGAAGAACACACATGCAATGATTCTAGTTGTGGTTTGTGATAAGAACACACATGCAATAACAATGGTTGTGGTTCATGAAAAGAACACACATCCAATGACTCTAGTTGTGGTTCATGAAAAGAACACACATCCAGTGACACTGGTGGATCCATAAGTGGTTTCTAAAAAGAACAGACATGTAGTGACTTTGGTGTGGTTCATGAAAAGAACACACATTCAATGACACTGGTGGATCCATGTGTGGTTTGTGAGAAGAACACACATGCAATGACACTGGGTGTGGTTGATGAAAAGAACACACATCCAATGACACGGGTGTATCCTTATGTGGTTTGTGAAAAGAACAGACATGCAATGACTCTGGGTGTGGTTCATGAAAAGAAAACACTTCCAATGACACTTGTGGATCCATGTGTGGTTTGTGGAAAGAATAGACATGCAATGACACTAGGTGTGGTTCATGAAAAGAAAAAACATCCAGTGACACTGGTGGATCCATATGTGGTTTGTGGAAAGAACAGACATGCAATGACACTGGGTGTGGTTCATGAAAAGAACAGACATGCAATGACACCGGTGGATCCATATGTGGTTTGTAGAAAGAACAGACATGCAATGAGACTGGGTGTGGTTCATGAAAAGAACACACATCCAATGACACTAGTGGATCCATATGTGGTTTGTGGAAATAACAGATATGCAATGACACTGGGTGTGGTTCATGAAAAGAAAACACATGCAATGACACTGGTGGATCCATGTGTATTTTGTGGGAAAAACACACGTGCAATGACACTAGGTGTGGTTCATGAAAAGAAAACACATGCAATGACACTGGTGGATCCATGTGTGTTTTGTGGGAAGAGCACATATGTAATGACACTGGGTGTGGTTCATGAAAAGAACACACATCTAGTGACACTAGTGGATCCATGTGTGGTTTGTGAGAAGAACACACATGCAATGACACTGGGTGTGGTTGATGAAAAGAATAGACATGCAGTGACACTGGTGGATCCATGTGCGGTTTGTGAGAAGAACACAAATGCAATGACACTGGGTGTGGTTCATGAAAAGAAGAGACATGCAATGACATTGGTGGATCCATGTGCGGTTTGTGAGAAGAACACAAATGCAATGACACTGGGTGTGGTTCATGAAAAGAACAGACATGCAATGACATTGGTGGATCCATGTTTGGTTTGTGAGAAGAACAGACATGCAATGACTCTACCTGTGGTTTGTTAGAAGAACACACATGCAATGACTCTAGCTGTGGTTCATGAAAAGAACACACATCCAATGACTCTAGCTATGGTTCATGAAAAGAGCACACATCCAATGACTCCAGCTGTGGTTCATGAAAAGAACACAGATCCAGTGACACCGGTGGATCCATATGTGGTTATTAAAAGAACAAACATGCAATGTGTTATGGGGTAACCCCGTGGGTGGCCTGATCCTCATGGATCTTGTGGTCAAATCGATGGGAAAGCGAAGGGAAAGGGAGAAGGTAGCGGAAGAGGACGCACGCCTCGGGAAGAACACGATGAACACATGCAAAACTCACACAATACAAGGCTGATTGCTCTCGCCGATGGCCACCGGTCCGATAGAATCCTCGCAAGGAAAGATTGGTCAACGTGCTCCCTTGATCCCACGCAGAGAGGGAAGAACACCTTGGAGAGGATCTTAACAACTATGCTCATGTACTCGCAAACGTAGGCCTTGTACAACAAGGGAGGCGCGATGTAAACTCCAACGAGGTGGTGACGATAGTCGATCCCCCTTCATGGAAGGGGATGAGGCAAAACTAGAGATTCGACAAAGGGGGTTGTATTTAGTCTATCATCCATGCCTAAGGGATACATGGGGGGTGTGGGCTCTATTTATAGGCCAGCCACTAGAATGGGGGGTAGTTTAGGCAAAGGGGTAAGTAAAGGGAATATTTCGGGGCATCAAACCCAGATCCGTGCGCAGACGGGTGATTCCGGCAATAAGTCCGACGGCGCCGGGATTTCCATCGGCCGCCGATATTTCCGGTGGGCACCGGTTCGGTGTTCTGCATGCGTTTCTGGCGGGCGCTGGTCTGGTTAGGCGGTCGCCGGTTCGGTCGCCACAGGGTTCGGTCCGCCGGAGCTGGCGCCGAGAATTCCGGCGGTGGATCCGGTTGGGCCGGATGGTACGCCGGTTTGGCTCTAACTCTTCCATCTCCTCTTCCAAGCCTCCGTCTTGTCGGGCGTGAGTCCTCGGGATTTCTCCCCTATCTCCGTACTTGGCGGTGTGAACCTATCATGGTCATATGACGAAGTATAAGTAGTATACCATTCAATGGGGTAGGAATTGGACTCACATAGAGGAAGAGATTCACCTTTGGAGTCCATGACGACTTCGCATAAGTTGGAGACCTTGATGTGGCAATGACCGTAGGTTAGGCTACATCACAAAGACTCTGGTGTGGTTCATGAAAAGAACACACATCCAGGGACACTTGTGGATCAATGTGTGGTTTGTGAGAAGAACACACATGCAATGACACTGGGTGTGGTTCATGAAAACAACACACTTGCAATGACCTTGGTGGATCCATGTTTGGTTTGTGAGAAGAACAGACATGCAATGACTCTAGATGTGGTTTGTGAGAAGAACACACATGCAAACACACATGCAATGACTCTAGTTGTGGTTCATGAAAAGAACACACATCCAATGACTCTAGTTGTGGTTCATGAAAAGAACACACATCCAATGACTCTAGATGAGGTTCATGAAAAGAACACACATCCAGTGACACTGGTGGATCCATATGTGGTTTGTGGAAAGGAAAGACATGCAATGACTCTAGTTGTGGTTTGTGAAAAGAACGGACATGCAATGACACTGGGTGTAGTTCATGAAAAGAACACACATCCAATGACACTTGTGGACCATATGTGGTTTGTGGAAAGAACATACATGCAATGACTCCGGCTGTGGTTCATGAAAAGAACACACATCCAGTGAGACTGGTGGATCCATATGTGGTTTGTGAAAAGAACAGACATGCAATGACTCTGGGTGTGGTTCATGAAAAGAACACTCATCCAATGAAACTGGTGGATTCATGTGTGGTTTGTAAAAAGAACACACATGCAATGACACTAGGTGTGGTTCATGAAAACACACATCCAATGACACTGGTGTATCCTTATGTAGTTTGTGAAAAGAACAGACATGCAATGACTCTGGGTGTGGTTCATGAAAATAAAACACATCCAATGACACTGGTGGATCCATGTGTGGTTTGTGGAAAGAACAGACATGCAACGACACTAGGTGTGGTTCATGAAATGAAAACACATCCAATGACACTTGTGGATCCATATGTGGTTTGTGGAAAGAACAGACATGCAATGACACTGGGTGTGCTTCATGAAAAGAAAACACATCCAGTGACACTGGTGGATCCATGTGTGGTTTCTAGGAAGAACAGACATGCAACGACACTGGGTGTGGTCCATGAAAAGAAAACACATGCAATGACACTGGTGGATCCATGTGTGGTTTGTGGGAAGAACACACATGCAATGACACTGGGTGTGGTTCATGAAAAGAAAACACATGCAATGACACTGGTGGATCCATGTGTGGTTTGTGGGAAGAACACACATCCAATGACTCTAGTTGTGGTTCATGAAAAGAACACACATCCAATGACATTAGCTGTGGTTCTTGAAAAGAACACACATCCAATGACTCTAGCTGTGGTTCATGAAAAGAACACAGATCTAGTGACACTGGTGGATCCATATGTGGTTTGTGAAAAGAACAGACATGCAATGACTCTAGGTGTGGTTCATGAAAAGAACACACATCCATGTGTGGTATGTGATAAGAACACACATGCAATGACACTGGTGTGGTTCATGAAAATAAAACACATGTAGTGACACTGGTGGATCCATGTGTGGTTTGTGAGAAGAACAGACATGCAATGACTCTAGATGTGGTTCATGAAAAGAAAACACATCCAATGACACTAGTGGATCCATGTGTGGTTTGTGGAAAGAACAGACATGCAATGACACTGGTTGTGGTTCATGAAAAGAAAACACATCCAGTGACATTGGTGGATCCATATGTGGTTTGTGGAAAGAACAGACATGCAATGACTCTAGATGTGGTTCATGAAAAGAATAGACATGTAATGACACCAATGGATCCTTATGTTGTTTGTGAAAAGAACAAACATGCAATGACACTAGCTGTGGTTCATGAAAAGAACACACATCCAATGACACTGGTAGAAACATATGTGGTTTGTGGAAAGAACACACATGCAATGACACTGGGTGTGGTTCATGAAAATACACACATCCAGTGACACTAGTGGATCCATGTGTGGTTTGTGGGAAGAACAAACATGTAATGACACTAGGTGTGGTTCATGAAAAGAAAACACATGCAATGACACTGGTGGATCCATGTGTGGTTTGTGGGAAGAACACACATGCAATGACACTAGGTGTGGTTCATGAAAAGAAAACACATGCAATGACACTGGTGGATCCATGTGTGGTTTGTGGGAAGAACACACATGCAATGACACTAGGTGTGGTTCATGAAAAGAACACACATCCAGTGACACTGGTGGATTCATGTGTAGTTTGTGAGAAGAACAGACATGCAATGACATTGGTTGATCCATATGTGGTTTATGAGAAGAAAACACATGCAATAAACTATAGAGGATCTATCTTGGCATAATTTGATGTATGCCATGATGTATTTCATTGTACAAGACACTCACTTTCGATTTTTATACTACTCAGTTTTGCCCTTGGTTTTTTGATACTACTCAGTTTTGCGCTTCCCCCTCTCTCCCGTTCGTAGAAGCCCAAACATGTGCTCACTCTGTCTGCTACGCCCTGATTGGTTGTCACAGTTGTCATGTGGATCGTGCGCACCAATCGTTGATCCTGTGTGGTCCAACGATGATCGTTGCACACGTCGTGCCCTTCACAGTACAGCGTGAGACAACACGGACGTCTCCCTCAGCATGAGATAGCACGGACGTCTCCCTCAGCGTGAGACAGCACGAACGTCTCCCTCTACAAGAAGGAACACGATGTCATCCATGGAAAAAGTCATCGAGTGGTCATGTCACGTTTAATCTAGTCTGCGAAGGCTACTACTGCTACTACAACACATGTACAGGGCAACAGGGTCATCGAGTGCACGGTTGTCGATGGTACGCTGCAATTTATTGCCACTTTATTTTAATAAGACATTTCCCATTTTTACGCAGCGCTCTCAATCTCACTTCCAACTGGGCCCTACCGCTAGTAACTTCCATGATTCAAGGGCCCCCCTCGAGTAAATCTAACCATGCTAGAAATTGGTTCCACGCCACTTGCATGTGGTGGAATTGAGGTCTGCCATGAGCGTGTTTTCAATGCAGCTCTAAAGTGGAGATCGTGGTTGTTTCAAAAAAAGGGAACCCAAAAAATGGTGGACATCGTGGTAGCCCCCCGCCCACCACACATGTCCACTCGAGGACTACGAATGGTCTGGTGTTTATAAACCCGCTCGACCTTCTTCGTCCATGTGCTCGTGTCATTTTCCCCCAGTCTGTCTAGTCTCAAGACCCCAATCTGCACCTACCACGTGCGCCGAAGCTCCCTCGCTTACACTACCTCCTTCCCTAGGTGCGCCATGAAGCGTATGCGTGGAGACGAGCCGGAGCTGAAGCTAGTTGAAGGCGGAGCAGCAGATGGCTCGGTCGTCGCCAAGCAGGCGGAGGCGTCTTCTCCGAGCACGAACGCATCTCGTCGCCGCGCCGTCGAGGGTTTGAGCTCATCCGTCCAGCCAGTAGCTGTCGCCGCCAAGTAGCAGGTGGCCGACAATGTCCTGGTGCCAGCGGGAGATCTGGATGGGGGCAGGCAACAGGCGGAGGCAATCCGATGCTCTACATCAACGGCCCCATCGCCGTCCAAGAAATCTTTGACGCAATCACGGAGAATGACGAGTTCGAGGAGGAGGTCCCTGATGAGGAGTCTGAGGTACTGCATTGCTAGCTTCTCTAGTCGCAGTCACAGATTTCACTGGTCATACATAGGATTTGCTCAATCGTGTATAGATTCTTTTGCTCCTGAAGTAGGCTAGTATACATATGGTTTGATCGGTCGATTGATGCATCTGCCATCTAGTCACAAAACCCCAATCCGTCTAGTCACAAAACCCCAATCTGCTCATCTGCCATCTAGTTGAGTTTGCTAGTTGAGTGTTGATTTTGATACACAACATGCCTATAACATTACATTTCTATTCCTTAATGAGCCCAATGATTCAATTTTTCCCCAAAATAGTGCAAGGGCATCTGATGGTGTCGTTTTCTTAGGGATGGTTAGTGAACCTGAGGCAGCAATGCACATAAACAATATAGGTTGTGCTGTTGGTATTTTTGTTCTCCGACTCCATCTCTGAAAAAATGAGGCCCTAATTTTTTTCTCATATGGAACCTATATATATAATCTTTGTATTGTTTCTGATCTATGAATACGTCGTATGATGCGTATGTATATCCCTAAATATTGTTTTGTACGATTACATTTCAATTTCTCATTGTGGCCAATGATTCAAATTTGCCCCAAAGAGAGGCAGACACATTGGTGTCAGATTTTTCAGGGATGAGTTAGCGAACCTGGGGCCATGTACAAGATCAATATAAGTTGTGCAATTGTTACTTGGTTCGCTTACGCCATCCCTGAAGAAACTTATGAGGCCGCAATCTTTATTCTACATTCATAGAACTATGATATTTGAATTATCTATTCCATGCATTCATAGTGTATAAGAATTACATTTCAGTTTGTCACCGAGGCCGATGATTGAAATTTGCCCCAAAAGAGTTCAAGGGGAGACACAAGATGGTGTCGTGTTTTAGGGATGGGTTGGTGAACCTGAGGCAGCAATGCACACAAACAATATAGGTTGTGCTGTTGGTACATTGGTTCTCCAAATCCATCTCTGAAACAAATTATGAGGCCCTAGATTTATTCTCATATGGAACTACATATATGATCCTTGAATTGTTTCTGATCTTTGAATGATTCGTATGATGCATATGTATATGAATGGTTTTGATCATAAGTATTTTTAACATGTACCTGAAGATTAATTGTTTGGTTTTTTTATTTATAATTACAATATTTAGGCTTGTATTTGTACCTGACTATGTATATCCTTGAATATTGTTTTGTACGATTATGGCCAATGATTCAAATTTGCCCCCAAAGAAAGGCAGACACATTGGTGTCAGATTTTTTCAGGGATGAGTTAGCAAACCTGGGGCGATGTACAAGAACATTATAGGTTGTGCAATTGTTACTTGGTTTGCCCACTCCATCCCTGAAGAAACTTATGATGCCCCTAGATTTATTCTACATACACTCTGATGCAATTAATTGTCATTGTGTTGAGATGAAATAATATATGAACTGATCAAACTATTGCTAAGATGATTTCTCTTTGATATCCACGTATGTATTGTCTTACATGTAAATGTTGTTAATTCTTGAGTTGTAATACAATTCAATCATATGTATGAGTTCTAAGTTATGTTCTTAAAAATCAACAGGAGGATGATGATGAAGTGGACCATAGCAAGGAATCCAGGGACAACAAGAGCCGCTACATGCTGAGGCGGTTACGGTGTGGGCTAATTCGTTTCTACCGTAGGGGGAGACTGTTTTGCCCATTCTGTGGCAGAGCAATCAACGTGGACCTCGACAGCATGATCCGGCACGCGGTGGGCGTTTCCAAAGGAAGAAGGCATAGGCCGGTTACCTAGGCGCGGCACGCATCCTTCGGAAAATTCCTCTAGGATTATGTTAGGACTGGCATGTATCCCATCGACTAGGTTGTTGATACATTGCAAATGTATCTATAATTTTTGATGTTCCATGCTTGGTTTTATCTACTTTCTTATGTTTTGTCCACACTTTGGAGTACTTTTCATATGATTTCTTGGAATACCTATTAACAAGAGACACAGTGCGAGATGCCTGTTTTCTGCTGTTTTTGGTTCTAGGAAAGTTAGAAAATGAATATTCTCGGAATTGGACGGGACAAGCCAAAGTCAGTTTTTCATCGAGGGACACACGGGGCCAGAATACAAGACGGAGAGGGGCTGGGGCCCGGCCACACCACCTGGCCGCGCGACCAGGCTTGGCCCGCGCCAGGGGGTGGTCTAGCCGCCCCAGGAACCCCATCGGCCTCCCCTTCCGACTATATATTGCCTCTGATATAGAAACCCTAAGGACCCGATCAAAAATCCACGAAAGAGTCTGTAGCCGCCGTCGTCTCCATCCCTAGATCGGAGGGATCTGAAGCTCTTCCTGGCACCTTGCCGGAGAGGGGAATTCACCCTGGAGGCCTTCTTCATCATCATGCAAGCCTTTGGTGCGATGCGTGAGTAGTTCATCTCTGGACTACGGGTCCATGTAGTAGCTATATGGTTGGTTCTCCTCCTTTGTGCTATCATGTTTAGATCTTGTGAGCTCCATTCATGATCAAGATCATCTATTTGTAATTCCTACATGTTGTGTTTGCGGGGATCCGATGGATATTGAGATGCTATTTCAGATTGATTGTTGATTCTATCATGTCTTTCTTATTTGTGATCTTGCATGCTTTCTGTTGTTATGAGGTATCTTGGCCAAGTAGATGCTAGCAACTCCAAGAGTTAGTATTTATGCTCAATAGTGGGTTCATGCCTCTAGTAATTTGGGGAACTGACAAAAATCTCTAAGGTACTAGATGTGATGTTGCTACTAGGGAGAAAACAACAATCCTTTGTTCATAGAACAATCGTATTTTTTACTTTACACACAATTCGTAATGAAGTTATCCGTTTCTTGCAACTTAATACTGGAGGGGGTTCGGAGGATAACCTGAAGGTGGATTATTAGTCATAGATGCAGTTGGATGACGGTCTATGTACAATGTTGTAATGCCCAATCAAGTCTCAAAGGAGTCAAGATGAGTAGTATATGCTTGTATGCTTTCTCGATATTTGTCAATTGCCCCGCTGTAATTTGTTCACCCAGCATGTTATCTATCTTAAGGAGAGCCACCTCTAGTGAACTATGGACCCCGGTCCTTTCTTTTACCATCAATCTACAACTGTTTACTACTTTGTGTTTACTTTCTGCAAACTATTACTTTCTCCCTTTCGATACGTTTAATCCTTTATTTTCAGCAAAAGCAGTGAGATTGACAACTTCATCGCAAGTTGGGGATAGAGTTATGTGGTTGTGTTGTGCAGGTCTCCACGTTGCTGCTGGCACCGGTAGTGCGCCCTGCCAAGGCTTAGCTAGCAACACCTTTGGGGTGTTTCCTTGCTCCTACTGGATTGATAACCTTGGTTTCATAACTGAGGTAAACTTGTTGTTGTGCTCATCATACCTTCCTCTTGGGGTTCCCCAACGAGCTCGATATATTTTGGGTCATCAAGCGATTTTCTGGCGCCGTTGCCGGGGAGTCAAGGACATCTTCACAAAGGGAGTCCCTCATAACCAATCTCTTTACTTTGTTATTTTTGTTTTGCTTAGTTTACTTTTTGCTTTGTTTCCTTGTTTCTTTATCAAAAACACACAAAAATTAGTTTTACAAGTTTGCTTTCTTTATTAAAAACACAAAAAAATTAGTTCCTATCTTAAGTTGACATTATGTCTAGCCTTGCTCCAATCACTATGTCACCAGAGGAAATGATTTTCACTTTTAAACAAGGAATTGAAGAGGGTTTCAAAGAAGCTTGGTCTAGAATATCTGATCTACATGAAAAAACTGAACCTAAAATGACTCAAAGCTTGTTCCTTAGCAGTTTCTACCTTGGAATTGCTCTTTGCTATAGATATGCTTTGGATGCTGTTGTGGGAGGAGATTTCCTCCAATGTAATGAGGATGATGCTGTTGATGCCATAAAGAAGTTGATCTTTACTTACAACTTGCCTAGCAAATCCGATTCTTCCTTTATAAACATATTTGCTAGATTGAACACTCTTGAGACCCGCACTACTAGTTTAAAGGATTGCTATAACACGCTTAGAGAGCATCATAATTATGTTCCAATAAATTCTGAACAATCAAAGTGGCTTCCCACAGTGAAAATTGATATAAATAATGAAACTTTTCAAGCTCGCTGTGACATCATGTCTGAATTTTGTCTTATGCCCAAAGATGTCTATGAATCTTTGAATCTTTGGGGGCTTTCTGAAGGAGGAAAAGAAATATTTCTTGCTAATAATGCCACAATTTTACCTATTGGAATAGCTGAAGGAGTGTTTACAAAGATCTTAGGGAAAATGGTTTCTATTGATTATCTTGTCATTGAATGTACAGGAAAAGGACAAATTACACTTGGAAGATCCCTACTGAAGCTCCTTGGAGCAATAATAGATGTGGGAAAGGGGACCATGCACTTTGCTTCTCCACCAAACAATCACATGTTCCCCAAGGTTAAGAACAAAGGTAAGAGAGGTAAGGGCAAGAAATTTGGTTTTAATGCTTCTTCATTGGAGAACACTTGATTCTTTTTCTTGCTTCTTATGCCTAACTTAAAGGCGTTAAAGAAAAGTACTTATTGAGAGATAACCCAAATCTTTTAGATGAGTCTTGGAAGTTATTACTTCTGTAATAACCGCTCCTTATCCTTTTTATTTGCTTTTTGTGCCAAGAATAATCTCTAATGAGAGAGAAGTAATGATGAGGATATATACATGGATTATGATGATTCTGACTACCTGAACTGGAAGGAAATATTGAGTCAAATCAATAATGACTATCAGGTGAATTCATTCCTAATTGAACCTGATGTTTTACTTAATGAGAACTTTATACTACCTAAGTCTATGCATCTTTGCATGATCAGGTTTATTGATAACACAAGCGTTGCGCGAGGAGGAGGAGAGTTGCAGCAAGAAGGATAGAGCTGATTTCCAATATCAACAAGTGCGCGAGGGAGGAGCGGGAGGCATGCGCACTAGGAGGCAATGAGGAAATCACGTATGAGCAAGAGAGAGAGAGATATGGCGCACCAATAATTACATGTTTGAGGTGTTCCACGATGTTTGGACTACGTGTCAATAAGGCCGAACCCATATATGGGTCGGTATGTATCAGTTTGAGTCGAACCGAGTTAGTTTGGGCCAAGATATGGCTGTTTTTAGGCCCGTTTAGAGGGGAGGATGCCCCATCCCTCATATAAACCTCAGTAGCCGTCACAAGTTAGGGTTTAGACCACGTTAAAATATTTTGGAGTTGTTTCTTTCATAGAACCTCTAGAATTACCCTGTGTTCGAATTTACCAACTATAATTGAGTGTGATCTGTTGTTCCATTAGGAATTAGTAGATTGCATACTACCGTTCGTGGTCACGGCTGCGTGCGCAAGAGTGTGGTGTTGTGAATATCCTACAAGGTTCGAGATCTGTTGCACTGGCATCAGGGATCGAGCGGGAGAGATCATAGCTACGCACTAGTTATCTATCATCCACCATATCATTGACAAGAGCTTGCTGAGAAGACCGGGCCACCCCATATCATCTTGGTATCAGAGCGCTGGGTTTACTCGGTGAGTAATATCATCTTGGTATCAAAGTTCCAGTGTTGTCTCGGTAAGCATCCACAAATCCATCCATAGATTAGTTGTTTTTGTCCTATACAGAAAAAGCCACACAAAAATATTAGGGTTCATAGTTCATTGCCATAGCCTAGATAACACTGTTCGTGAGTTCTAGTTGCTGATCGTAATCCTTTTGTGTAGCCTTTCTTCTAAATCTTAGTCGTAGTTTTTGTCTAGTTTTCGTATGTTTTTAATCCGTTGTCAGAGTCCCTGGACTATTTCTAGATTGTTCGTTGTGTTCTTGAGTCTTAGATCTATTAGATCTGTTTTTGTTTTTGTTTGGGTTGTAGATCTGTTTGAAAGAAAAAACACAGAATCTGTTCATGTACGTGCGTGAACGTGAGGGAGAAGGAAAGCAAGACAAAAAGAATCCGGATCAGTTTCCTCACGTGAAAGCAAAGCAAAAAAAATCGTCGTGTGCCTCTCACGCTAGACCACAGAATTGTCTGTGCTAGTATGTGAACCCAAGGAAGCAAAAAATAAATAAATAAAAACTGATCGCTACCTCACGTTGGACCACAGACAAGTCTGCCCTCCAACGAGAATTTTTTTTCCTGCCGCGGCAGGATTTCGAGCCTTTTTTCTGCCGTGGCAAAGACCAATTCTCAGGTCAAATTTTTTTATTTTTTTTTATTTTTTTACTGAGTCCACACAGCGTACCTATCCTTATGAGCCTTAGTAAGCCTTTCTTTGTGTCTAAAACTATCCTACGAGACTAGCGTGCTTAGTGCTCTACGGGCTGCTCAGTTTAGCAATATTGTGCCTGTTTTGTTGAGAAATTGCTAGCGTCTCTCCTTGTGCATTGCAACACGAGCGTTCCTCCGACATACCTAAATTTTTTGAGCTCTTTTTCATAGTTGCAATTGCCACATTTATCTCCACCGTGTGTGTTTCTGTGGGTCTTTGTCATACGATCAGCACTAAGACTTGTTTGTGGTGTAATTAGGATACCGTACCTACAGCTCCACCATAAATAACTTGTGTGCCCTACGATCGTTCTCTATACCTTTGGTATTCACTTCATCACATCAGTGCATCAGTCTTTGATTTCGTTTGTTAGAGCATCTCTATTTACTTTGGAACGGTAAGATCTCCTTTCTTATCAGTTGTGAGTTAGTTGTGAGAGTTTCCACCATACTAATTTTGATTTGTGCCTAATGTACTAATGATGTCTTCTAGTAGTGTTGATGTGATGCATAAAATGGAGGCAGGTGATGTTACAAATAATGTGGAGACCTACAGTTACAAATTCTTCGACAATTGGTGTTGTAGTGGAACTTTTTGGAAGGAATAACACGGTATTTTTGATGGTGATGGTCTTTTCCACCATAGTGTGATGATTGGTGAGCGATGTGCTTCCATTACCATTGATAGCAACTCTACTGTTAATTTGGTGAGCGTTGAAGTTGTACAAAAGCTACAGCTACCGACAAGTGCTCGTGCGGTGCCATATCTATTGCATTCATCATATATCACATTGCTGATTTCACACACCGCTGATGTTCCTATGACTTTTAAAGAGCATACTGAGATTGTGCGTTGTGATGTATCTCCTATACCACTTGATTCTTGTCACATACTCTTGGGAGAACCTTGGAGCAGAAGGTTTGACGCTCAAATATGTCCTGTTGTTGGAAGGATTTCTTTCAAATGGAACATGAAGAGGCGTGCTATGCTCAGGATTTCAGCCAACAAATTTCATGAGTATCATCTTCTTCGCAAGGAGAGGACAAAAGAGTTCAGTTTGTCTGCTAAGTACAAGGTCATGATGAATGGTGATAATTCTATTATTTGTCATCTTGAATACGATGTGCATTACAACCCATGTGAGAATGAGAGCCACATTGACAAGCTGAGTGAGAGTGTTATAAAAAGTGAGCTATGTGATTCCACTAAACGTGAGGTGTAGAGCATCCATTCTAAGATTATGAGAGAAAAAGAAAACATCAGTGTAGTAGATGCTAATACATGTGAGGATATTTCTACTAATGTAATCATATCTACTCCTGTATTGTTTCTTGTGCTATGCTGGTTGCTTTTGAAGAAAGGGAGCAATCTATTTTACAACATGCATCGTCGGACTGTGCATTGTCACTTGAGGAGGATGGTTTAGTACCTACTACAACTGAGGAGATTGTTGATGACATTGGTACTGATTTGGAGCTTCAGCCAACATGTGTGACATATTGTGAGTCTTTTCCTTTACTGAAGCCTCCTTGTGATTTGCATCGCACTAATGTTTCAACATCATATGATAGTTTACCCAATTCAAATTTTTATCATGTGGTACTGATTACACATAAAGAAATACTTGCTCGAATACCACCTACTAATATTGTGTATTCCATCATGCTAAATGAACCTATAAGTATGAGTTGTGCTATGGAGAAGATTTCTGAAATTTCATTTCTGAATTCTAGCACATACTCTCCTTGTTTTACTTTCAATCTGATTGGTGAATATAGCATGCATGAAAATTTTCTTGTGGAGCACATATGCATTACTTGTGATAGAATCGTTGAACTGAAACATGCTGTTTTCAGCCATACATCACAAAATGTTTGCTATGGGACAATAGTTCATGTTCCAAATATTATGGAAATACATTCTGGTCTATTTCATATATTGCAACCAACACAAGTCATTTTACCTATGTTGGATTGTTCTAATCTTGCTAGAATAGGACCCAAGTTTTCATTTTCTTTGTGTTTGTCCCAAAAGTCTTTGTCTAGTTTTGTTACTACTTTAGACTTCCTTGATATTTGCAAATTGAGTTGCATCTTACATACTGGACAACATGATCATGTTCATAATAATCAGAGTAGCGTAGTTGAAGCATGGCATGATTCAATTTGGTTTTTAGACATATTGAATTGGTTTGATCTTGTTCACAAATTTGATCATAGATATACTTTGAGAAAACTGAATTTAATATTGAAGAACAAGACTATCTATTTAGTTGTTCTTCACCATGATCATGATTCTTTGTACTTCACTTATACCTGCAATTTAAGTTGCTTGATGTATATTGGACATACTTTTCATGTGAACAACATTAATACAACATGTTATATATACATATACTTTGCGTACACGTTGTTCTTTTTGTTTCTCCCACTTCAGCTTACCTAAAGCCGAGGACGGCTTTTCATGAAGAAAGGGAGGATGATGAGTATATATACAGGGATTATGATGGTTTTGACTGCCTGAACTAGAAGGAAATATTGAGTCAAATAAATAATGACTATCAGGTGAATTCATTGCTAATTAAACCTGATGTTTTACTTAATGAGAAATTTATACTACCTAAGTCTATGCATCTTTGTATGATCAGGTTTATTGATAACACAAGCGTTGCGCGAGGAGGAGGAGAGTTGCAGCAAGAAGGGTAAGCGCTGATTTCCAATATCAACAAGTGCGCGAGGGAGGAGCGGGAGGCATGCGCACTAGGAGGCAATGAGGAAATCACGTATGAGCAAGAGAGAGAGAGATGGTGCACCAAGAATTACATGTTTGAGGTGTTCCACGACATTTGGACTATGTGCCAATAAGGCCGAACCCATATATGGGTCGGTATGTATCAGTTTGAGTCGAACCGAGTCAGTTTGGGCCAAGAGATGGCTATTTTTAGGCCCGTTTAGAGGGGAGGACGCCCCAGCCCTCATATAAACCTCAGTACCCGAGACAAGTTGGGGTTTAGACCACGTTAAAATATTTTGGAGTTGTTTCTTTCATAGAACCTCTAGAATTACCCTGTGTTCGAATTTACCAACTATAATTGAGTGTGATATGTTGTTCCATTAGGAATTAGTAGATTGCATACTACCGTTCGTGATGCAGCCCGTCCTACGGATGCTCCTACATCTACACCAACAAGTCTCCCAAGTGGACCCATGACTCGTGCCCGAGCTAAACTCCTACAAGCTAAGGTGAACTCGCTCCTCTCCTCATGCCAATTTGATACCTCCTTGCATGGTGTGCTACTTCATGCAACTACTCTATGCATCCTCAGGTATGAAGCCTCGACACGTCCCCAAGCACCCAAGATGGAGAACAAGGAGCAGAGCGTGAAGCAGAAGCCGCTGGAGCTGCTCAGACCGAAGTCTTCGGTCTGCGCACACCGGAGTCTTCGGTCCACAAAAGTCTTCGGTCTGCGCACACCGGAGTCTCCGGTCCACAAAAGTCTCCAGCCTGAAGACCCAGAGACTCCGACCCACTCTCCGGTTTGACCCCTGCACCGGGCCCTAGGACAATCTGAAGACCCCTCCAGAGGCTGGTCTGGAGACTGACCGGAATCCTTGGCCTAGACCGGAGTCTCCGGTCTGACTGATGCCATGCATGAAAAGGCATTTGGGCATGCGGCCCATGTACCCCTTCGTCCGTCCAGAACATGTCTTTTATTCCTAGAGTACCCCTGTTTAAGTGGCTGGCCTATATATAGTCCCCCACCTCCATTGTAAACCCTTGGCATGATATTTGGAATTAGTGGAAACCCCTTGTGGATCTATCTAGTTCTTGCCCCATGCTCCTTTGACAAAGGAGCACCAAATATCCCAAACCTCGTTCGAGTTTGCATCGTGCCTCCGTATTGTACAAGGCCTTGGCATCGGTGTCCCTTTGCCAAGACGTCAAGATCTCACCGAGTCTCCGATCTTCTCGTGCTGGTTCGAGAGAGAGTCCTCCGCCCGACGCTGATCCTAGGGATTGCGCCGGACCGGTCACCGCCGGCGTGAGCTATTGGTGTGTATCGTGGTTTTGTGTATGTGTGTGTTCATCGTGTTTTTCGTGCGTGCTTTTGTCGTGTTCATCCTCTTCTCCTCTCTCCACACTCCATACTCGATTTGAAAGGGAATCATGAAAGATCGGGCCACCCTACACTACAAGGAATCTGGCTATATATGACCCTCTATTTTCGTCACAGAATCGTCACAATAGTCTGTTTATGACGATTCTATGACGATTTTGAGATCGTCGAAAGCTAGGCGTCGCAAATGAACTATAACGAAGTTTTTTGCGAAATCGTCATAACCGTCTATGAGGATATTGGATCGTCATAACTGTTATGATGATCTAATATCGTCATGAGCCATCTAGCCAAGCCAGGTCAGATCCTACGTGGCTGATCTGACGTGGCAAAATTGTGATGAAACGAGATCGTCATAATGTGAATTTAGCCCAGTCCATTTCAGTGTTCTATATGGGTTGAGCCCAACAAATGAGCCTTTTACTAAATGGGCCTTGGCCTTTTTTTAGCCATTTTTCTTTTATGCCTAGGTAGTTTTATAATCCATTGCAATATTGGGCTTTGGCCTTTTTCGTTTATTTAATTTTTAGGCTACATCCTTTCCATGTCCGTTTTTTTTTCTTTTGGTCTATTTAGTTTGTGTGCTTCGGCCTTTTTTAGCTGAAATGTACACTGATCAAATGTGTTTTTGGGCTGTTCTGGCCTGTTTAAGAGCCCATGTACAATACATTTCAATGGTACAGCAGTACAACAGCCAAGCAGGCGGAAAAATGTAAAGCAACAAAGCATTTCGCTCGTGCATCTAAACATGTAACCAAAAATATGTCTCATCTGTTGATAATCAACATAGTTAATAAGGATTTCAAAGACCAATCACACCAATCACACCTAGAAAGCAAAGTAGACAAGCTCAGCCGGCCATGGTGTCAGTCCCCCCGACCCGATCACAGGGGCGTTGCTGCTGCACCTCCATGCTGTGAACCGCCACTGTCGGACGCCGCTGCTCCTCCATGCTGCTAGCCGCCGTTGTGGGGCGCTGCTCCTTATATATGTTTGGTTCTAGCACAGAAACACATGACAATTAATAAATTTGGTAAAACTGGTTCTTAATAAGCATCAAAATAGATACTAGTTACTTTATAAGTATTGATTTGCAAAAGAACAAGCACTACTCAATATCTGGTTTCATTGTGCATAATAGAATGATGCAATGGAACTACCACAATCCCTATTCATGCAAAAATTGTACAATAAATTCTCAGATGATATCGGTAAGGTACATTCTCATAGCAACACATGCTCAAAATTAACAGAGATGGTCATCATGGGTACAAGCAAAGCAATTTACCATCAGATATGAATAACTAATGCACTCGTACATTTTCTTGACAACAAAAGCATACATTTCAGATCCTTTCACAACACAGTTAACAGATTGCTCTGTATATGACCAGGAGCATACTAACCTATAGAGACCTCAAACCAGTAAATGAAGAGAATACAACTTCACATGTCTTCCCAGTCCATGCCGACCAAAGCCTCGTGTGTACATGCATCAGGACATGCAGAAAAATCAAGTTCTGGAGTTCTCTAGCAGGTTTACATAACAAGAAACTTATAATGGCACAAGATTTAGTGAAGTCAATAACATTTAAATAGCTACAAAAATGTACCCAAATATGGACTTCTCTAGCAGGTTTGAGCGTGCTTTGACTAACTAAATGAATTGTATACATTTAACATCACCAGATAGTAGCAAGAGCACACAGAACATATACCGTTACCATATATTTACACATATCATACCAAATTCATCAATTACTGCAAAATTCTATATACGTCTTGGTGATTCTTATATTCAACATACTAACCATGGATCAACATGAATAAGCAGTGCTACTGAACACTAAGCAGAAGTGATGCTTACATCAACATACTAGTCATAGATCAGCAAGAAACAACAGTAGTGGTAAACAAGATCAATGCTTGCATTCAACATACTAGTCATAGATCAGGAAAACCAGGATCATGATAGTGTTGCCAAAAGCAACATGAGACAACAGTTTTCATGACAACACGAGATATCTACCTCAATGATCAGTTCAGAATTATATTAGCATTAGCCCTACAGATATCTACCAACATCAACCATAACAAAAGCAAAACAAACAGGGGATCCAATCATACTTCATAATAAATCATGTTTTTTGCGCACTCTGGTCATTACCATGGTAGATGGATCCGTTGTAAGGTGGGGATTGAAGATGAAAGTGGTCTCACCGGCTGTGAAGTGGCTGCCTTGTTCCCGGCCAACACGCCGGAGGACACCGCCCGGAAGGAGCTCGGGTGCTGATGTTGCTACAACATTGCGAGACGGCCTCATGGAGGAGGGTGCCAGATCTGCCGACCACCGACGCCAGGGAGTTGGCGTCCTGCAGAGCCGTCCGCCGGCCACGAGCGCGACGCGGACAAGGCGAGATCGACAGAGCAGCGCGCGTCGATGCACGGACGCACGCTCGCATCGGCGAACAGGCCCGTCGTGTCGCTGTGACTGCTTTGAGGATGCGGGGCTGGAGAGCTCGAGGGGTGCGTGGATTCGACGTGATCCGAGCAGATCTGGAGCCTCGTGCCGCCGTGACAGACACAGAGGAGATGGATCTAGGGATTACGCGGATGAACCACTGGCTCTAGTGGAGGATTCGCGCTCGCATCAAGGGACACCTGGAGAATACGTGTGAGAGTGTGAGATGGGAAGAGGCGGCCAGATCCTTTGAACCCTAGATGAGAGCTGGATGGGACCTGCTAGGGTTCAGGCACGGCGGCGTGGTTGGAGGTGTGGGATGGCGGCGTCCGCGATGGATATTGACTGGGGAGAATCCATGGCACGACGCTGACGAGAGACAGGGTTGTGCGAGTGAGGTGGCTCGGGACTTGACGAGAGAGGAGGTAGGTGAGAATGGCGGTGGCGGTGGTGGGAGAATGGCGATGCCCCTGGGACAGGGCGGTGTGAGGATAATAGAGAATGGGAAGGTCTAGGGTTTGCTGTGGCTAAATGGGCGACGTCGGCTGGGCCTGGGCCTTGGGTCTGGCTGGCTGGTGTTTTTATTACAAGAACATTTTTCTATTTTATGTCTCCAATTTTTAGAGAGAAGAGAAGAGGATATGTGGGATTTTAAAAAAACATCGTGTGGTATACATTTTTCAAAAATATTATACCACCTTACATGAACAATCTCCCAACCGGGGATTTTAAAATCTTTTCGTCCACCCCTGGTGAAAAAGACAAATGTCTGCCAAATCGAAAGGAAGTGGTCCGGTTTGAACTACAGGTACATGATCTAATGCTTGTGATTTTTTGCAAAAATCATTTTTAGGATCACAATATGATGTTTCTTAAGAGATCCAATGCAAGTTTCGCGAGGATCATCTCCTATATTCATGCACGCCATTTTGACCATAGTTTGAAACAGAAAATTTTTGAAACGGGCATAATAAATTTAAAAACAGTCTGAACAATTTAAATCCTTCGCTTGGTGTGGTATTATGTCACATAGTTGCAAGGAAAAATACCAAACTTGGTATATTGATTGCATCTCGAAAAAATCTTCATAGAAATGACCTATCATGTTCGAGGTTTCATGGCTTACAAGACAAATGACCAATGTTTTGTGATAATGAGCCCATATTGTGCAGGCATGTGCATCTTGGGATGCAGAACAATGTTCCAGGAGGAAGTTTTCCTTTTCGTCGTACCGAAAAGCCATTTTCTATTTTTCGAGTACAAAAATCGGGGTTTTTTGTGAAGCAACACCAAGTGTTTAATTCAAAAATGCTACCACCCTATTTTTCAAAAATACTAGACCACCTTACATGAACAATGCCCTAACCGGCGATTTTAAAACCTTTTCTTCTACCCCTGGTGAAAAAGACAAATGTCTGCCAAATCGGTAGGAAGTGGGTCCGGTTTGAACTGCAGGTAGATGATCCGATGCTAATGATTTTTTGTAAAAATCATTTTTAGGCTCACAATATGATGTTTCTTTGGACATCCAATGCAAGTTTAGCGAGGCTCAGCCTCGAGCTAAGAATTTTATGCCCACCGTTTTGACCATATTTTTGTGAAGCAACCACCAAATAAAAGTTGCAAAATGAAAGTTATTCTTTATGCATGATGCAATTTTAAGTATGGCATGCATAGTTGGAATGGTCTCATCTTGCTGATCGATTTACACATATTATTTGTCGAATTCCTAATTACGGATTAAAAGTTATGAATTATGCAAGATTTAAGTAATTTATAATGATTTAAAAAGATTCGAATTTTATTTATCCATAATTAATATAGATATAATCTTCATATTTTTCTGATCAATTTTATATAAAAACATTTTATTTTAACTTACCAATAAAAACATATGAATTATGCCATATAAAAGCTTTTTCTAGAATTTTGAAATAAAAAAGATAGAAACATAACCTTTTCTCACCTAGAGATACTGAGCCGCAGAGAATGATGGCTAGGCCTAGGTACACTGACTAGACACTTGTGTGGTTGGGCATTTTGCACTGGTACGAAGCTAAAGTGGGTCAATGACATGTGGGCCTCAGTCATAAAAGTTTAAAGAAAAAACAAAAAGAGAATAGGAGGTCGCGGTTCATTGCGGCCCAGGCCCAGTAGACGAGATCAATCTATATAAGGAGGGAATGCGTCTTGTTTACAACAACGAGCCGGTGGTCCAGTGGTTTAGCGCTGTGCATATGGGGTCTTGGTCGCGGGTTCGATCCCCGGTCGGACTTCTTTTTGTGGAATATCCACTTTGGATGTGGGGTCAGCTTGTCAGGTCGCGGATGGGGCCTGCGTGTCAGTTTGGTGGGCTCTGCTCGTCAGGTCATTGCTGGATCCACCATGTCTTCTTGGTGGGTCATGTTTATCAGATGGGTTCCACCTTGGATAGGCTTTGTGGAAAATATTATCACATGGATAAGCCATGTATGTAAAAAAAGACACATAGACATGCCATGTGTGCGCAATTGCTGATGTGGTCGCTCAGTCATATTAATATATCCTAATTCAGACACCATGACGATTTAAATAGGTCATAATAGGCTACAAATAAGATCCTAAACCATATTGCGTAGATTGTGACGATTCCATATGATAAAACTACGATGATTTGGGCACAAAACGTCGTAATTCTATAGGGTTTGGACCTCTCCAAACGGCTTAGGGCCATCTTGCACGAAATCGTCATAAATTTATGACGATTTCATTCCTCGTCACTATGAGAAGGTCACAAGTTAACACATTTCTTGTAGTGCTAGAGGTTTGCCCTCAACATATTGGTATCAAGAGCTTCGTTGCTCACGATTTCCCCCACAAATTTTTATTCTATCCACACAAAATTCGAAAATACCAAAAAAACAGCCCATATTTGCCTTTGGATCGATCTCTTGATTTGGAGCGTTATTTGTGGTTTTGATCCGACCAAACCTTGTCTTAAGAGTTGGTCCAGCTTTATCCTGCGTTTTCCCAGCCCAATTTGGCCAATTTTTCGCGGATTTGAGGACTCAAGGCGTGGATTTCCGCTCAAGAACACGAGAGTTCGTGGTCTGACTCTAGACCAGAGTCTCCGGCCTGCACACCGGAGTCTCCAGCCTACACCGAAGTCTCCGGCCTACCCACACCGGAGTCTTCGGCCTGACGCTTGATTTTGACAGTTTTGCCTGTAATCTTGCATTGGCTAATTTCCTCTTGTTTGTTTGTGCACGTGTGCGTGTCATCAACTAACAACAAGCTTCCGCATTGACAACTCCCATGCTCATCGACACCACGGCTCACGAACATCATCCCGCGCCACCGACGCCAAGTTCATCATCACCAACGAAGGTATAACTTGTGTCACCTTGCTACCCCTATCTTCCTTTGTGTGTACCTATCCCATGAGAGTGGCTCATCTTGTGTTTGCTTGAGCATTGTGCATTTGTCCTTGGATAGTGAGAGTGCAAGAGCAATATCAAGTGTGACTAGGTAGCATCAAGGGAGAGCCAAAAAATACAAACGAAATAAAAAGATACAAAGAAAAAGCATAAGAAAAATAGTCTCCCGTTGCAAAAGAGAGTCTCAAAGCTTGTAAGCAAGAGAGAAAGAAGAGCGCCCAAGGCAAGTGCACAAATCCATTGCTCATTTTTCTTCTTTGCAAACAAGCCACGGTCTCTCCTTGCATTGGCACGACAACGAGCTTAGTCTTCGTTAGGACATTTTGTTTGCTCATTTTCATAGTCGTGTCAATCCCAACAATCTCCATGTGTGTGTACATAGTCGTAGGTTCCTGTCACCCCTTTGAGTTGTTGACCTTCGCCTTTGACTTGAGTTTTGTTTGGATTTTACCCACATTTGACTATCCCTTTTCTTGTGGTTGGTTCTTTGGCATTCCACAATCCTAACCTACCACCAACAAGCTTTTGAGAGTTAGTTCTTTCTTAAGTGTGAGTTTTCTTTGCATTTCCACTTTGCACGCTTTTAGCTCTCACTTGTGGTTTCTAGTTTGGTGCAATCCCCAAGGTGAGGTACAAGGCTAACACCACCATATTCCACTTCCATATACAATACTTATGTGTTTGGCATGATGGATAGGCACGGTGAGGTGAGCCAACCACCTCCCCAAGAAGAAGATCAAGGACCGTACATGACGCGCGCAAGTCACTTCATCGTTTGACAAGAGTTCTGTGATCGTTGCCAAGCCCTTGAGACGCAACAAGATGAACAATTTGGTGAGACGCAAGCCGAGTTCAAGAACATCGACAACCGCTTTGATGGCCTCGAAAGGCAAATGCAAGCAATGCATCACAACTTCGGCCAACAAAATGAGTCGCTTCAATGCTCCGTCGCCGAACCAAATAACAATCATCGATGCCTCATCGACAGAATGGCAAGACCACGTTCACGTGCTTCAAGATGTTCAAATTCTTTGCGTTTTCATGCACCTCCGCAACAAGATCTACCTCCAAGTGCTCCAAGACGCAATGACGTGTAACTACCTCGGACCCTACGCTCTAAGTTCAAGCCTGGATGAATCGGAAGTGGTTAAAATAGTACAGCGGGGGGCCAGAGGATCGCCTACGTGTAGACCCGTCGGCCGTCCTAACCACTTCCAAGACATCGGGACAAGAGCGAGCGGCGTAGGCAACAGGCGAAGAGATCAAATACATATACAAGTGAGTATGTATGCAAGCTACCATACAACAGTTTTCAGAGCCATTCCATCTAAAAGAAATAGAAATATTGCAACACCATACGGCAAGATTTAAATATCCTAGATAGAGATAATAGTTTAGGATAGCTCCTCATACATCAAACATCAGAGTATCAGGCAGAAGCGGAAAACAAGATCCGAGTACGGATAAGAAGCAAATCGGCATAAGATGCCACATAAATAAACACATCCCGCCCACAGATCTCACGGATCCCCATCCTCGGAATCTCTACACCGCGTGATCGTTGCCAACCTCATCTGTCTCCTCCACCCAGTATCCATCTTGCGAATACACCTGTTCATCTGAATCAAACAATCTATCGTGTGAGACCCTAAGGGTACTCAGCAAGTCTTTATGCCTTTAAAGGGGACATATACCTGGGGTGACGCAATTGCAGCAAAAGATAATAACTAACAAGTCTATAGATACTCGCTAACCATCCGCCTAACCAATGATAGACGGATGTCCGTTAATTAGTAACAACAGTTATAATAGTATAATTAACAGATCCATCCTCCTTCTCGCTTACCAACGAGAAAGCGGACGAACAACCCATCCGTTGGCAGTTTTATTAACCATTCCATGAGTATTGCACTATTTACTAGTCAGGTATATAGTCAGATTAAAAGCGGTACTTTAGTTATACTTGTCTATGATCGAGAAACTGTGCTCCAAGTCGTCCATAACCGCGAACACGGCTTTCAGAAAAGATTTACCCTGCAGGGGTGCACAAATAGCAACACACAGTCGATCAACCTCGGAAAAACCAACTCAAAACCCAACGAGGCATTCACGACAAAGCGATCACAGGATTCATAAAATATTTCAGGGGGCCACCCCATTAAGCTACCCGCAACGAAGGTGGCCGACTCCGAGACAGACACAAGGTTTGCGCCAATGGCTGTAAACGACTGGGAACCCGAAAATGTGACTGGGCTTGTCGATACCGCGAAAACACTCCGCAATCCAAAACAGTACAGGTGCTCCACGCACAATCTTAATAAGCAGTAACATGGCATAAGTACAGGATAGTAAATAAAACCCCAAACTAGTTTGTGGCCCCAAGAAATAGAAATGAATCAAGCTCTGGCTCAGGGGGGTCCATAAGACCTCCTGGATGTGGATAGTGTGAATATTCAAGGAAGAGGAATCAAGTACTCGGGGTCCTACGGGACACAAGTGAGCATGGAAAACCAAATAGCAGATATTGCCCACTTGTGCCTCTTTCATTAGTTATCCCGTTACTACTCAGGTTAAGTTGTTTAGGTACCTCGTTATCCATCAGACACTCACATACCCTACACATGCTGTTCTACGACTCGCATGGCTCAAACAACTCCTGAAGTAATGGCTCATGGGATGGAGGAACAAGCTTCGGTGGGGTTTAAAAGTAAAGGCTATGCAGTACTTGGGATTCAATTTAATGCAATCGCGACTCAATGACACAAGAATAAGATAGAGGCGATAGGTACTATATGTATGCAAGCATGTGGTAGTGCTTGCCTGGTAGCTCAGTTGAAGCGAGAGATGGATCTGGGTAGAACTCATGTGATTCCTGATAATTCTCCTGTTGGGCATCTATTCAAAGAAGAACCAAACAACCAAGGACCAACATAAATAAAGTGCACAATCATACGAATTAAAATGCGACAAGCAATAAAGCATGCCATGATGAATGATGCACAATTTACATGGCAATAATGTAGCATGGCATGGTGAGGTGTGGGGTACAAGAATAAAGCATTTTATTATTTATGTGGTCAAGTTTTATTGCCATAAACAGTTCTGATTTTTAATAATGACATGATGCATGCTTCAATTCAGAACATGGAATGCATAGTTAGAACGGGCTCGTCGCGCTGATCGATTTAGACATATTATTTGTCGAGTTTGGAGTTATAGAATTAAAGTTATCAATTATTTAAGAAAAGGCATTTTTATTGCATTTAAACGATTCCAAAAATTGAATTTGCCCAAATGATATTTTGAATGGCATATTTGAATTCCTCACATTTTTCTGATTCAGAAACATATATTATTTGTATTATTTGGATTTACAAATTAAAAGTTATTAAAAACAGATTTTAAATTCATATTAATCATTTTCTGAAATTTGTTTTATTTAAACAGAAAACGGCCAAACTTTTTATACCCAGAGACAGCTAGCCCCAGACGCTGACGGAACTTTTCCTACCGCGAGGCAGTCTAGCCCGTGAGTCAGACAGGTGGGTCCTGCGGGCCAACGGACCCAGGCGACAGTGGCTGAGCGAGCGGGTGCCACGCGGCAGAGCCAGGGACCGCGGGTTGAGGTCCAGACTTTGCGGGTGTGTTTTTGTAAAACAACCATGGTGGCTGAAAGGTGGGGTTCGGGTGGAGCACGGGTTGACTGAATCAAAAACCGCGGTACCTTTTTGTAAAAAGACCACAGCGACCGACAGGTGGGTCCGCAGGGACCACGGGTTGGGGCAAAAGGGTGTGGGGGGGTATTTGCAAACTGCACACGGGCTACTGTTTCTCTTCTCTGAATCTGGCGACAGGATGGTGTTCGACAGAGGACAGTGCGCGGCGCGGGGATCGAACCCGCGACCTACGGCGCGCGTGCAGCGGGGCGGAACCAGTGCGGTGGGGGTAGGGATGCTGGCAGGGAATGGCTAGGCGGCTAGTTAGGCTGCTGCGAGGCGCGGCAACGAGAGATGCTCGTGCACGCCGGCGCACAGAGGGTGCTCGACGTGTGGTCCAGCGAGAACAGGCATCGACGGCGAGAGAGGGGATGTCTAGGAGGAAGGGTGGCTCACCGCGAGGTGGTCGGCGGTGGTGGATCGGGCCGGGGAGCGACGGTGCACCGGGGATGCAGACGCCGGCCAGAGTTAGGGTTTCGGTTAGCTTCGTCGGCGTTCCGCGGTACATTGGCTTCCTCCTCCTCGACGCGTGCACGGGGGCGACGCAGGGGTCCTCGCTGGCTTCCTCGTCAACCAAGTCGCCACGCCCGCCTCCTCGATCCGTTGGTGGAAGACGAAGCCGAGGGTGGTGGCCGGAGTTGGACGGGGTGGTGGCAGGGAAGGAAGGAAAAGCAGAGGCGAGGCCCTGGGGATCTGGGACTGCAAACAGGCGAGAGAGAGGGAGTAGGTAGATAAGCAGAGAGGGAGAGGGGATGCCGTGGGGAAGGCTTGGGAGAAAAAGTGGCCTCCACACCACCTTTCTCTCCTCCTCCCTCACGTGCTCGGCCTGGGGGTGGTGTGGCTGCAGGTGGACCAGGCAGAGAGGAAGGGAGCTTGGGTGGGACCTAGTGGCAGCGAGAGAGAGAGAGGGGAACCGAGAGGGGAGGGGTAGATGGCATGGGGCTCGGTCTAGGGTTAGGGTAGGGGTGGTGGCTCGGCTAGCTAGAGAGAAGGGGTGGGGTTGGACTGATCCAAGGAAAAAGAGAGGAGGTGATGGTGAGGGTGGTAGGTGATTAGGTTTAGCTTAGGGTTTTGCATACCCACATGATCAAGCAAGGTAGAGGGGTGTGGTGATGGATAAGGAGAGTGAGATGAGAGAAGAGGTGGTGAGAGGGTTTTTGAGATGAGCTAACAAGATCATGCAAGAGATGAAAGGAGATGGTGGTGAGGGTGAGGCTTGTGATGCACATGGCAAGGAGAGGAAAAACAAGATGAGGAGGATTGAGAGAAAAGAGAGCTCAAAAGAGAAGATCCACTCAAAAATCAAAGTAAAAAACCAAAAGAATGGAATGGTGAGGCTTGTTGCATGGCCCATGCATGGGCATTAAATGCCATGTCTAATCTTGTGAAAACAAAATAATAATCATGGCATTTATACACATGCATTCCAAAATATGGAGCTAAGGCCAAGCCCAAAAGACTTAAAATGAATTAAAATGGATGTTCCATGTGGAGTAGATGGAGATGCTCAAATTTGAATATACTTTGGACTTGATAGTGTGTATGTTCCACTAGATGTGTAATAGTCTCAAAAATATTCCAACATGAGCAAAAATTCCAAGACAACCCATATGGAAGCTAGAAAAAGGGGTACCCCTCATAATGCATGCAAAGGTGGCTCCACATATCAATAATGTGAAAACAACATGATGCTAATATGAGAGCATGTGGAAATAGAAGTGGATCCATCCCAACCCACATGAGCTAGATTAAGTGCCAAAGGAAAATGTAAAAGCTCATGGATAATTAGGATGGTGGAATTATAAGGTGGTGACAAGGAAAAGGTGGTGGAGTTGAATAAAAGATATTCCCCCAACTCAACTTGGGCATCAAGCATTTATCAAGAACCAAATACAATATATCAAGAGCCAAGTACAACTACTAATGCATATGAGATAAGAACCAAATGAAAAAGGTTTTATATGATGCTCAAATGCAAGGTGGCATGATGACATGAGCATGATATAATTATGATGCAACCATTATATGTAGGAAGTAGCAATTATATTACTAGACCATGTAGCATTACATATGTTAGACAGATGGGATGCTACAACTCTCCCCCACTAAATAGGAATCTCGCCCCGAGATTCTAGGAAGAAGAAGAAGACACGAAGAGGGTAGGATACTTGGCACGGAGCTCGTCCTCGCGTTCCCAAGTGGCTTCATCAACGGAATGGTGCGACCACTGCACCTTGCAGTACTTGATGGACTTGTTGCGAGTCCTTCTTTCTGCGACTTCTAGAATTTTTATGGGGTGTTCTTGATAAGACATGTCTTCTTGGAGATTGATGAGTTCATGGCCCATGGTCCTGCCGGGATCCTTGAAGCACTTCTTGAGTTGAGAGATATGGAAAACATCATGGACCTTGAGTTTTTCAGGGAGCTCAAGAGCATAAGCAACTTCTCCTCTTCTTCCACGAACTTTGAAAGGACCGATGTATCTAGGAGCCAGCTTTCCTTTGATACCAAAGGGTGTGTGCCTCTCATGGGAGTGACACGAAGGTAAACGAGATCACCAGGGACATACTCCATGTCCGTGTGCTTTCTGTCATAGTTGCTCTTCTGGCGACTTTGAGCAACCTTCAGATTTTCAAGAATGATGTGAACCTTCTCCTCCGCTTGAGTTACAATGTCGGGGCCAAACAATGTTCTTTCACCTGCGCCCGACCAACCAACCAGAGTTCTGCATTTGCGACCATAGAGAACCACAAATGGTGCCATCTTTAGACTTTTCTGGAAGCTGTTATTGTAAGAGAATTCAGCATAAGGAAGTCATGATTCCCACTTCATGCCGAAAGAGATAATGCAAGCACGGAGCATATCTTCCAGAATCTGGTTGATCCTTTCAACTTGTCCTTGCGTCTGAGGATGGTAAGCTGTGCTGAAGTTCAATTTTGTTCCCAAAGCATTTTGGAAACTTCCCCAGAACTTGGAAGTGCAGATGCTTCCACGGTCTGAGCTGATCTCAAGAGGAACCCCATACAGAGAGACAATTCTATTGATATAGAGCTCAGCCAACTGAATTGCAAAAAAAATCCTTGACGGGAAAGAAGTGAGCCACTTTAGAAAGCCTGTTGATGACAACAAAGATTGCATTGTTGCCCTTCTGCGACCTTGGGAAACCAGTTATGAAATCCATCTCTACTTTCTCCCATTTCCATTCCGGAGGCTTCAATGGTTGTAGAAGACCGAAAGGTTTCTGATGGACAGCTTTAACTCTGCGGCAGACATCACACTCGGAGACATACTTGGCACAACATTGTTTCAACCCAGGCCACCAATATTGTGTTTTCAAGTCCATGTACATCTTAGTGCTGCCAGGGTGGATAGAAAGAACAGAATCATGCGCCTCCTTGAGAACTTACTCTCTTAACCCCGGGTAGTTCGGAACAAACATCTGGTGTTCAAAGAAAAGAGCGCCTTGGTCGTCGACGTGGAAGGACTCATACTTCGGAAGCTGAATGTTGGAGATGATATTTTTAGTGTAAGGATCACCAAGTTGAATGGAGCGAACTTTTTCTTCCAAGAGAGGGGTTGCCAGAAGGTTCAGAAGATACCCTTGATCCACAATTTCAAGGTTGAGCTTTCGGAATTCCTCGCACAAGAGAGGCTGTTGCTCTTCCACCATGAGGTTATTGACATAAGCTTTTCGGCTGAGAGCATCGGCCATCACATTAGCTTTGCCAGGACTGTAGTTGATTGTGAGATCGAAATCATTAATTGCTTCAATCCACCTTCTCTGATGAAGGTTGAGGTCAGGTTGTGTGAAGATGTATTTCAGACTCTTGTGATCAGAAAAGATCTCACAACGGTTGCCAAGCAAGTAATGCCTCCATACTTTCAAAGCAAAGACAACTGATGCGAGTTTGAGGTCATGTGTAGGATAGTTGATCTCATGCATCTTCAACTGTCGAGAGGCATAAGCAACAACTTGTTTTTCTTGCATAAGGACCGCACCCAATCCTTGCAAGGAGGCATCACAGAATATCTGGAAAGGCTTTGATGTATCTAGAGGAATCAAGACTGGTGTGGAAGTGAGCTTCTCTTTGAGTGTTTCAAAGCTTTCTTGACATGCAAGAGACCAAAGGTATTTCTTTCCTTTCTTGAGGAGATCGGTAAGAGGCTTCGCAATCTTCGAGAAATTCTGAACGAAGCGACGACAGTAACTAGCCAAACCAAGGAAACTCTGGACTTCTTTGACATTTTTGGGTGGAAGCCAGTCAATAATTGTCCGAACAGTTTCTAGGTTGACGGCAATGCCCTTGGCAGAGATGACGTGACCAAGGTAGGTGACTTCAGGCAGCCAAAAGTTACACTTGGAGAACTTTGCATACAGGCGGTTCTCACGAAGCTTGTTTAAGACACACCGAAGGTGTTCTTCCTTTGACTTAGAATAGACTAGAATGTCATCCAGATAGACCACGATGAACATATCAAGATACTCCATGAAAACCGAGTTCATAAGCCTCAAGAAGGTGGCAGGTGCATTGGTGAGACCGAAAGACATGACCGTGTACTCCAACAGGCCATAGCGGGTGGTGAAAGCTGTTTTGGGAACATCTTCCTTGTGGATCTTGATTTGATGATATCCACTTCTCAAATCAAGCTTAGAGAATACCACAGCTCCAGCTAGTTGATCGAAGAGATCATTAATCCGCGGAAGGGGATATTTATTCTTGATGGTTTTAGCATTGAGAGCCCGATAGCCAACACAAAGTCTATCAGTCTTGTCTCGCTTCTTCACAAAGATGGTTGGGCTACCCCAAGAAGAAGTACTGTGCTGAATGAAACCCAACTTCTCTTGTTCACCAAGCTGACGTTTGAGTTCAGCCAATTCAGGAGGACCCATTTTATAAGGTCGCTTGGAGATAGGAGCGGTTCCAGGTTCAAGTTCAATCACAAACTCAACCTCTTGATTAGGAGGCATACCTGGCAAATCTTCAGGAAAAACATCTGGAAACTCACAGACCACCGGAACACTCTGAATAGCTTCCATAGCATTATCATTTAGAGCCGCCAAAGAAAAAAGCTGAATTGCAGGAGTCAGACTTGGAGAATAGACTATATGGCCTTCAGGAATTTTCAGAGAAACCGAGCGTTCAGCACAATCAATCACACCTGCATTTCATGTTAACCAATCCATGCCCAAGATAACATCAATGTTAGAGTTGCCCAGAATAATTAAGGAAGCCGGGAACGAAGAGCCACCAATCTCAATTTGATTGCCATGGCTGATTTTAGAAGATGCCATTGTTGCTCCAGGAGAAAGGACCATTAAACGTTTAGGGAGAGGATCCATAGATAACCCATTCTCATCAGCAAAACTTGTAGAGACAAAAGAATGCGATGCACTAGAATCAAACAAAACTCGTGCAGGAACTGAGTTAACGAGAAGCGTACCCATCACAACTCCAGGTGCATGCTCAGCTTGAGCGACGTTGACACAGTTGGCACGAGCAACCGTAGACCCGGGCATGGTGTTGATGTTGAGAACCCGAGGTGGAGGTGCACGAACCATAGAAGAACTTGCCGCAGGTCTTGGAGGTGGTGGAGGAAGAGCTTTGTTGTTCATTGGGCAACTCCAGTGTTGATGCCTAGTGTTCCCACAAGTGTAGCAAGCAGCAGGTGGATGTGGAGCAGTGTAGCCAGGGACTCCGCCAGGCGCTCCAGGGTAGTTGTGGTTGTAGCCCCTAGGAGCCGCGGTGAAGGAGTTTGGTGGCCTTGCCGCGTAGCTTGACAGTCTTGGTGGAGCCGGGAGCGACGGTGGGGTGTTAGGAACCCACACGCGGTGCTTAGAAGGAGCTGTCATAGTTGAAGATCTTGCTGCGTCACGGCTGTGTTTCTTTGGCTCCTCAAACACTTGCCTACTTGCTTCTTCCTGCAGAGCTGTATGTTGGAGTTCCAGAAAAGACCCCGGCCTTGCATGAGTGATTGCATATTTGATGGATGCATTGAGTCCTTGCCTGAACCTCTTTTGCTTCTTCTTGTCATCAGAGATCTCATCGCCACCATACCGAGAAAGGTTCATGAAGTTTCTGATATAGGTATTGAAATAGGCATTGCCCTGCTTGAGGTTGAGAAACACTTCCTCCATCCTTTCCATCACAATTTCTGACAGATATTGCTCTTTCAAAGCCCCAGTGAATTGCTCCCAAGTAGGCTGAAAACTAGAGTGGTTTGCCTTCAGGTAATTTTCCCACCACAGAGCTGCATCTCCCTTCAGAAGGTGAGTGGCACATTTTACCCTATCTTGTTCTGGAACATCCACGGTCACCAGCAACCTTGACATCTCCCGCAACCAATCATCAGCATCAAGTGGCTGATCAGACACCTCAAATTGGCGTGGGTTGAACTTTAGAAAACTCTTGATGTCTCCTCGCTTGGGAGGTGGAGGTAGCAGAACAAACTCATTCCTCCTGACACTTTCTTCAAATCGCTGTTGGTTCTGCTGCATTGCTCCCAAGGCATTAGCAATACTTGCCAACGTAGCCCCCAGTTCAGGTGGTATGTCCTCCTCAGAATGGCGTGGTGGTGCCATCCTGTGATTGATATAAAACACAAGTCAGTACTATAATGGAGAATAATAATAATCCAAAATAGTACCAAAATGGAATTAACCAAGATTTAAAGGATACAAATTACTAAGATGATATTAAAATATCAACAAAGTTCAAAGCACCTAGAAGGTATTAAGCATATCACACACGACTGAACAAGGAGTGTGGTACACAAGCTAACAAAGAAAAAATTTCCGCAAATTTCGGCATTAAAATACCACTATATGCGCAAAACCACTTAACGAACCAAGATTAGTAACTCTACCAATTCAATATACAAGAGCGAATGATAAAAGTAGTGGTATGGTCGCGACTCCATCCCGCACTCAAATCATTACTCTGCACATGAATCAGTAAAACACATATCCCAACTCCTTCTTCTTAAGATGAACCTGAAGATTAACAACTACGGAAACAAACACGCCGACAAGATAACATTGGATAACAACGAGTAAGACAGATCGCGTCGGCATACAACGAATCAGATAGATCGCGTCGGTTTACAAAGGCATGTCGGTATGGAATGTACCAACAGTTGATAACCAAAAGGCAGATAGTGATAACATTTGGATGCAACAGATAGACAAGGAATTACACACACACACACACAAACAACCTATGGTACTACGGAACCCCGAACACGTGAATCCTAGTTTGAATTTTAGAAGAGGATTAAAAACGTTACACTTCCTTACCAGAAAAGTGTGGGTGGGTGGGTAAGAAGAAAAATGAAAGCAGTCCTACTCTCGCGTTTTGTTTTTCCCTAGTATACATAGCTACCAAAAATATTTGCTAAACTGACAACGACCATTTGGTTGAGACCCTGAAGGGCGGGATGGCTCTGATACCAATTGTAACTACCTCAGACCCTACGCTCTAAGTTCAAGCCTGGATGAATCGGAAGTGGTTAAAATAGTACAGCGGGGGCCCAGAGGACCGCCCACGTGTAGACCCGCCGGCCGTCCTAACCACTTCCAAGACATCGGGACAAGAGCGAGCGGCGTAGGCAACAGGCGAAGAGATCAAATACATACACAAGTGAGTATGTATGCAAGCTACCATACAATAGTTTTCAGAGCCATTCCATCTAAAAGAAATAGAAATATCGCAACGCATACGGCAAGATTCAAATATCCTAGATAGAGATAATAGTTTAGGATAGCTCCTCATACATCAAACATCAGAGTATCAGGCGGAAGCGGAAAACAAGATCCGAGTACAGATAAGAAGCAAATCGGCATAAGATGCCACATAAATAAACACATCCCGCCCACAGATCTCACGGATCCCCATCCCCGGAATCTCTACACCGCGTGGTCGTTGCCAACCTCATTTGTCTCCTCCACCCAGTATCCATCATGCGAATACACCTGTTCATCTGAATCAAACAATTTATCGTGTGAGACCCTAGGGGTACTCAGCAAGTCTTTATTCCTCTAAAGGGGACATATACCTGGGGTGACGCAATTGCAGCAAAAGATAATAACTAACAAGTCTATAGATACTCGCTAACCATCCGCCTAACCAATGATAGACGGATGTCCGTTAATTAGTAACAACAGTTATAACAGTATAATTAACAGATCCATCCTCCTTCTCGCTTACCAACGAGAAAGCGAACGAACAACCCATCCATTGGCAGTTTTATTAACCATTCCATGAGTACTGCACTATTTACTAGTCAGGTATTTAGTCAGATTAAAAGCGGTACTTTAGTTATACTTGTCTATGATCGAGAAACTGTGCTCCAAGTCGTCCATAACCGCGGACACATCTTTCAGAAAGATTTACCCTGCAGGGGTGCACAAATAGCAACACACACTCGATCAACCTCGGAAAAACCAACTCAAAACCCAACGAGGCATTCACGACAAAGCGATCACAGGATTCATAAAATATTTCAGGGGGCCACCCCATTAAGCTACCCTCAACGAAGTTGGCCGACTCCGAGACGGACCCAAGGTTTGCGCCAATGGCTGTAAACGACTGGGAACCCAAAAATTTGACTGGGCTTGTCGATACCGCAAAAACACTCCGCAATCCAAAACAGTACAGGTGCTCCACGCACAATCTTAATAAGCAGTAACATGGCATAAGTACAGGATAGTAAATAAACCCCAAACTAGTTTGTGGCCCCAAGAAATAGAAATGAATCAAGCTCTGGCTCAGGGGGGTCCATAAGGCCTCCCGGATGTGGATAGTGCGAATACTCAAGGAACAGGAATCAAGTACTCGGGGTCCTACGGGACACAAGTGAGCATGGAAAACCAAATAGCAGATATTGCCCACCGGTGCCTCTTTCATTAGTTATCCTGTTACTACTCAGGTTAAGTTGTTTATGTACCTCGTTATCCATCAGACACTCACATGCCCTACACATGCTGTTCTACGACTCACATGGCTCAAACAACTCCTGAAGTAATGGCTCATGGGATGGAGGAACAAGCTTCGGTGGGGTTTAAAAGTAAAGGACATGCAGTACTTGGGATTCAATTTAATGCAATCGCGACTCAGTGATGCAAGAATAAGATAGAGGCAATAGGTACTATATGTATGCAAGCATGTGGTAGTGCTTGCCTGGTAGCTCAGTTGAAGCGAGAGATGGATCTGGGTAGAACTCCTGTGATTCCTGATAATTCTCCTGCTGGGCGTCTATTCGAAGAAGAACCAAACAAACAAGGGCCAACATAAATAAAGTGCACAATCATACGAATTAAAATGCGACAAGCAAACAAGCATGTCATGATTAATGATGCACAATTTACATGGCAATAATGTAGCATGGCATGGTGAGGTGTGGGGTACAAGAATAAAGCATTTTATTATTTATGTGGTCAAGTTTTATTGCCATAAACAGTTCTAATTTTTAATAATGACATGATGCATGCTTAAATTCAGAACATGGAATGCATAGTTAGAACGGGCTCGTCACGCTGATCGATTTAGACATATTATTTGTCGAATTTGGAGTTATAGAATTAAAGTTATCAATTATTTAAGAAAAGGCATTTTTATTGCATTTAAACCATTCCGAAAATTTAATTTGCCCAAATGATATTTTGAATGGCATATTTGAATTCCTCACATTTTTCTGATTCAGAAACATATATTATTTGTATTATTTTGATTTACAAATTAAAAGTTATTAAAAACAGATTTTAAATTCATATTAATCATTTTCTGAAATTTGTTTTATTTAAACAGAAAACAGCCAAACTTTTTATACCTAGAGACAGCTAGCCCCAGACGCTGACGGGTGGGACCGAGCTGAGCTGGTGAAAAACCGCGCGCGGAACTTTTCCTACCGCGAGGCAGTCTAGCCCGTGAGTCAGACAGGTGGGTCCTGCGGGCCAACGGACCCACGCGACAGTGGCTGAGCGAGCGGGTGCCATGCGGCAGAGCCGGGGACCGCGGGTTGAGGTCCAGACTTTGCGGGTGTGTTTTTGTAAAACAACCACGGTGGCTGACAGGTGGGGTTCGGGTGGAGCGCGGGTTGACTGAATCAAAAACTGCGGTACCTTTTTGTAAAAAGACCACAGCGGCCGACAGGTGGGTCCGCAGGGACCGCGGGTTGAGGCAAAAGGGTCTGGGGGTATTTGCAAACTGCGCACGGGTTACTGTTTCTCTTCTCTGAATCTGGCGACAGGACGGTGTTCGACAGAGGACAGTGTGCGGCGCGGGGATCGGACCCGCGACCTACGGCGCGAGCGCAGCGGGGCGGAACCAGTGCGGTGGGGGTAGGGATGCTGGTAGGGAACGGCTAGGCAGCTAGTTAGGCTGCTGCAAGGCGCGGCGATGAGCAAACGCTCGTGCACGCCGGCGCACAGAGGGTGCTCGACGTGTGGTCCGGCGAGAACAGGCATCGACGGTGAGAGAGGGGATGTCTAGTAGGGAGGGTGGCTCACCGCGAGGTGGTCGGCGGTGGTGGATCGGGCCGGGGAGCGACGGTGCACCGGGGATGCAGACGCCGGCCAGAGTTAGGGTTTCGGTCGGCTTTGTCGGCAAGCTTTGTCGGCTTTGGACGGGGTGGTGGCAGGGAAGGAAGGAAAAGCAGAGGCGAGGCCCTGGGGATCTGGGGCTGCAAACAGGCGAGAGAGAGGGAGTAGGTAGATAAGCAGAGAGGGAGAGGGGATGCCGTGGGGAAGGCTTGGGAGAAAAAGTGGCCTCCACACCACCTTTCTCTCCTCCTCCCTCACGTGCTCGGCCTGGGGGTGGTGTGGCTATAGGTGGGCCAGGCAGAGAGGAAGGGAGCTCGGGTGGGACCTGGTGGCAGCGAGAGAGAGAGAGGGGAACCGAGAGGGGAGGGGGAAATGGCATGGGGCTCGGTCTAGGGTTAGGGTAGGGGTGGTGGCTCGGCTAGCTAGAGAGAAGGGGTGGGGCTGGACCGATCCAAGGAAAAAGAGAGGAGGTGATGGTGAGGGTGGTAGGTGATTAGGTTTAGCTTAGGGTTTTGCATACCCACATGATCAAGCAAGGTGGAGGGGTGTGGTGATGGATAAGGAGAGTGAGATGAGAGAAGAGGTGGTGAGAGGGTTTTTGAGATGAGCTAACAAGATCATGCAAGAGATGAAAGGAGATGGTGGTGAGGGTGAGGCTTGTGATGCACATGGCAAGGAGAGGAAAAACAAGATGAGGAGGATTGAGAGAAAAGAGAGCTCAAAAGAGAAGATCCACTCAAAAATCAAAGTAAAAAACCAAAAGAATGGAATGGTGAGGCTTGTTGCATGGCCCATGCATGGGCATTAAATGCCATGTCTAATCTTGTGAAAACAAAATAATAATCATGGCATTTATACACATGCATTCCAAAATATGGAGCTAAGGCCAAGCCCAAAAGACTTAAAATGAATTAAAATGGATGTTCCATGTGGAGTAGATGGAGATGCTCAAATTTGAATATACTTTGGACTTGATAGTGTGTATGTTCCACTAGATGTGTAATAGTCTCAAAAATATTCCAACATGAGCAAAAATTCCAAGACAACCCATATGGAAGCTAGAAAAAGGGGTACCCCTCATAATGCATGCAAAGGTGGCTCCACATATCAATAATGTGAAAACAACATGATGCTAATATGAGAGCATGTGGAAATAGAACTGGATCCATCCCAACCCACATGAGCTAGATTAAGTGCCAAAGGAAAATGTAAAAGCTCATGGATAATTAGGATGGTGGAATTATAAGGTGGTGACAAGGAAAAGGTGGTGGAGTTGAATAAAAGATATTCCCCCAACTCAACTTGGGCATCAAGCATTTATCAAGAACCAAATACAATATATCAAGAGCCAAGTACAACTACTAATGCATATGAGATAAGAACCAAATGAAAAAGGTTTTATATGATGCTCAAATGCAAGGTGGCATGATGACACGAGCATGATATAATTATGATGCAACCATTATATGTAGGAAGTAGCAATTATATTACTAGACCATGTAGCATTACATATGTTAGACAGATGGGATGCTACATGACGCCCCCGTGGTTGAAGATGGAACCTCTTTGAACTATACCTCCTTCCCCACGGCACGCCGCAACGTCAAGCTATGATGGTGATTTCTCTTCAAGGCCATGATCAAGGCAAGAAGCACACCGTCATCACGCAAGGGCACTAGTGATCCAACAAGAGCGACCACAAGAAGAACTGCAAGTGTAGTCCACCACCATCGACCCCGACACATACTTGACACAACAAGTGATGACTCCAATTTGGAGAATCAAGCTCGTCATCGACGTGAAGCTCTCCAAGATCCTCCTCCTCATCATCAACATCATGAACGTCTGCACCGACACCATGGTCATCACGAGGTGCCTCCTCCACCTCAACAAAACTTGGAGCGTCAAGTGATACAAGTTGAGCGACGCCCACCACGTCAAGAGGCTCATGACCATGTTCTTTGCCGTGAGGCCCATGTGCCTAATCAACACCACCAACAGAGGAACGAGCCTCCTCTTCGTCATCAACCACGTCATGAGGCTCCACATCCTCAACAACCTCATGGGGCCCAAGTGCCTCAACACCGTCCACAACCGTGCCAAGACCAAGAGCAAGCTCCTCAACAACAATATCAAGAGGAAGCTCCGCAACAAGGTCATGACAACCAAGTTCCATCGCATCAACCACAAGATAATCAACAAGGTCACCAAGATCGTTGCAATGACCGCAATGATGAAGAAACTTTCGCCAAGCTCAAGTTCACAATGCCCAAGTTTACCAGATCTAATGACCCCAAAGAATACCTCTCATGGGCACTCAAAGTCGACAAGATTTTCCGCATGCACAACTATAGCAACGAGAAGATGGTCGATATGGCTTCGCTTGAGTTTGATGATTACGCCAACCTTTGGTGGGAACAAGTTCAAGTTGCTCGTGATGCAAGACAAGAACCGCCAATCACAACTTGGCATGACATGAAGGCTCACATGAGATCCCGGTTCGTCCCCACGCAGATACACGCGTGACCTCTTCAACAACCTTCAATCGCTTCGTCAAGGGACAAAGACCGTGGAAGAGTACTTCAAGGAAATGGAACTCAACTTGATTCGCGCCAACATCGATGAGAGTATGGAGCAAACTATGGCAAGCTTCCTTATTGGGTTGAACCATCCCATCAAGCGCATCGTCGAGTTCCAAACATACAACACCATGGTTGAGCTTGTGCACCTAGCAACAAAGGCTGAACGTCAAGTGCAAGAGGACATCAAGTACAACAAGCCCAAGACATATTTCACCTACAAGCAAGCTTCAACCACTACGCCAACAACACTCAATGGAAGCTCATCAAGTACCTCCAAGCCTTCCTTCAATCCCACACTCCCTCAAGGAAAACTGCCCCCAAGTGGCAAGCAAGCAAAGAGTGATACACCTTTCAACGGTGAATGCTAGAAGTGTGGAGGTAAAGTACATAAGTCGGCCGAATGTAGAAATAAGAAAGTCTTGTTCATCCATGACAATGGTGATGAAGAGTACTTGAGTGAAGATGAATTTGATGCTCGAGTCAAGGAAGCAATGGCAAGACAACGAGTGGAAGATGACCAAGAACTCCTCATGTGTGAACATGACGCAAGTCCATCGCTTGTCGTCACAAGGATCTTGACCACTCAAGCACAAGATCATGAAGACCAATGCTCCAATATCTTCCAAACACGAGCCGGTATCAATGGCAAATCTATCAAGGTGATCATTAACGAAGGGAGTTGCCACAACCTTGCTAGCACCGAGTTGTGTGAGAAGCTCAACCTCACCCCCCATCCACACAAGCACCCCTACCACGTGCAATGGCTAAGTGACCAAGGGTCTGTCAAGATCAAGCATACCGTATCGGTCTCCTTTGCCATTGGTCCTTACAAAGATACGGTGGAGTGTGATGTGGTTCCTATGATAGTTTGCCACATGCTTCTTGGTCGACCATGGCAATTTGACAAGGTTGCTCAACATGATGGTCGTACCAATGTATACACCTTCAAATGGCTCAAAAAAACATGTGTTTTGCAACCAATGACTCCTAGCCAAATAATTGCGGACAATGCAAAGGCTTTAGCGAGGGCGCAAAGCATAACACCTTCTTGTGAGAAGAGCAGTGAGAGAGAGAACCACCTAATAGTGAGTGAGAGCCACAAGCCAGACTTGAGCGGAAAAAATAAGAGTGTTCTCCTTGCCACCAAAAGTGAGATGAGACATGTTCGGAACAACCCATCCATTTTGCACTATGTCCTCCTTTTCAAGGGACTAGCACAAGGAACTAATGAATTAACCAATGTTCCTCCATCTTTGATGATTGTTTTGCAGGAATTCAAGGATGTGTTCCTCGAAGAGCTTCCACATGGACTACCTCCTCTTTGCGGCATAGAACATCGCATTGACCTCATCCCCAGCGCACCACTTCCCAACCACGCTGCTTACCGCACGAACCCGGAGGAGACAAAGGAGATTGAACGTCAAATCAACCAACTCGTCTCCAAAGGTTTGATCCAAGTTAGCACTAGTCCAAGTGTCGTACCCGTGATTCTTGTTCCAAAGACGGATGATACGTTACGATTATGCATGGACTACCGTCCAATCAATGCTATCACCGTGCATTATCGACATCCCATACCACGTCTCAATGACATGCTTGATGAGTTGTGTGGAGCCACTATTTTTTCGAAAATTGATCTTCGTAGTGGTTACCATCAAATATGCATGGCTGAAGGTGATGAGTGGAAAACTGCCTTCAAGACCAAACTTGGTCTCTATGAATGGTTGGTTATGCCCTTTGGTTTATCTAATGCCTCATCTACCTTCATGCGCCTAATGAATCATATCTTGCGTTCTCTCATTGGAAAAAGTGTTGTTGTCTATTTCGATGATATTCTTGTTTATAGCAAATCACTTGAGGACCATATAACACATGTCAAGGAAGTTTTGCAAATCCTTCGACATGAAAAGCTTTATGCTAATCTTCCCAAGTGCACTTTTTCTAAAGACAAGTTGATTTTTCTTGGATTTATCGTTTCTTCGAAGGGAATTGAAGGTGATGTTTCCAAGGTAAAGGACATACGAGATTGGCCCATCCCAACAAATGTGAGTGAACTCCAAAGTTTTCATGGGTTGGCCGGTTTCTATTGTCGCTTTGTGAAAGACTTTTCGACCATTGCTTGTCCCCTAAATGAATTGACCAAAAATAATGTCACCTTCATGTGGGGCAAAGCACAACAAAAAGCTTTTGATGAACTTAAAAAGAGGCTCACCGAAGCACCTCTCCTTGCATTACCGGATTTCACAAAAACTTTTCAGATAGAGTGTGATGCTAGTGGTATTAGCATTGGAGGAGACCTTATGCAAAATGGACGTCCTATAGCCTATCATAGCGAGCAACTTGATGGTGCTCGCCTTAACTATCCAATTTATGACAAAGAGCTTTTTGCCTTAGTTCGTGTCCTTCAAGTTTGGCAACACTACCTATGGCCCAAGGAATTTATCATACATTCCGACCATGAGTCCTTGAAATATCTCAAAGGCCAAGCCAACTTGAGTAAGAGACATGCTAAGTGGTTTGAATTTATGGAGTCTCTTCTGTATATTGTCAAGTATAAGAAAGGCAAAGATAATGTAGTTGCGGACGCTTTGTCTCGCAAACACACAAGCCTTCTTACGAGACTTGAAATCAACATGTTGGGTGTTGAGGAAATAAAATCTTCATATGCTTTCGACCAGTTCTTTGAACCAATTTTCGCAAAGTGCTCCAATGACAAAGAGTTGATGATTTCGATTTGCATAAGGGCTTTCTATTTAAACCAAACAAGCTATGCATTCCGAAGTCGTCGCTTCAACTTTTGCTTCTCCAAGAATCTCATGGTGGAGGCCTCATGGGTCACTTGGCCGCGACAAGACATTGGACATGCTCTCCAATCACTACTTTTGGATCAAGATGAAGCGTGACATGGAACGCTACGTTCAACGATGCACGACATGTGTTCAAGCTAAGTCGCAAGCTAACCCTTATGGTCTTTATATGCCATTGCCTATTCCTCATACACCTTGGTCCGACATTAGCATGGATTTCGTGTTAGGATTGCCTAGATCTAAGCATGGTCATGATTATATATTTGTTGTTGTGGATCGTTTTTCCAAAATGGCACACTTCATACCGTGCTATAAGACCGACGATGCTTCACATGTTGCAAATTTGTTTTTCAGGGAAATTGTCCGTCTTCATGGTGTGCCAAGAACAATCGTCTCTGACCGCGACGTCAAATTCATGAACTACTTATGGAAGACCCTCATGGCCAAGCTCGGCGTCAAGCTCCTCTTTTCATCCGCGTCGCATCCCCAAACCGATGGCCAAACCGAAGTTGTCAACCGAAGCCTTCAAACTCTCCTACGTGTGTTGATGAAGAAGAACTTGAAGGATTGGGAGGAATGCATTCCCCACGCCGAGTTTGCCTACAATCGAGCCAAACACTCAACAACCAAGATGAGTCCATTCATGATCGTCTATGGTTTCGAGCCCCTCACCGCTCTCGACATACTACCGCTACCTCTCCATGAGCGCACAAACATGGACGTCGAGAAGCGTGCACAAGCTATGAAGAAAAATCATGAAGAAACTAGAGCTACTATTGAGCAACAAGTCCTCCGCCAAGCCTCAAGGTTAAACAAGGACAAGAAGGAGATGATATTTGAAGAAGGTGAACTTGTGTGGATACACCTAAGCAAAGACCTCTTGCCTAAGGAACGCGACTCCAAGCTCAAGCCAAGATGACATGGTCCCTTCAAGGTCCTCAAAAGAATCAATAACAACGCCTACATCATTGACATACCGACCTCCAAATACCTTGCAAGCAATACATTCAATGTCAAGGATCTCTCACCCTACCACGGAGATATTCAAGATGATAACCATGAAGAGTCGAGGACGACTCTTTCCCAAGGGGGGAGCTGATGCAGCCCGTCCTACTGACGCTCCTACATCTACACCAACAAGTCCCCCAAGTGGACCCATGACTTGTGCCCGAGCTAAACTCCTACAAGCTAAGGTGAACTCGCTCCTCTCCTCGTGCCAATTTGATACCTCCTTGGATGGTGTGCTACTTCATGCAACTACTCTATGCATCATCACGTACGAAGCCTCGACACATCCCCAAGCACCCAAGGATGGAGAACAAGGAGCAGAGCGTGAAGCAGAAGCCGCTGGAGTTGCTCAGACCGGAGTCTCCGGTTTGCGCACACCGGAGTCTCCGGTCCACAAAAGTCTCCGGCCTGAAGACCCCGGAGACTCCGGCCCACTCTCCGGTTTGACCCCTGCACCGGGCCCTGGCACAATCTGAAGACCCCTCCGGAGGCTGGTCCGGAGAGTGACCGGAATCTCCGGCCTAGACCGGAGTCTCCGGTCTGACCGATGCCAGGCATGAAAAGGCATTTGGGCCTGCGGCCCATGTACCCCTTAGTCCGTCCAAAACTTGTCTTTTATTCCTAAAGTACCCCTATTTAAGTGGCTGGCCTATATATAGTCCCCCACCTCCATTGTAAACCCTTGGCATGATATTTTGAATTAGTGGAAACCCCTTGTGGATCTATCTAGTTCTTGCCTCATGCTCCTTTGACAAAGGAGCACCAAATATCCCAAACCTCGTCGGAGTTTGCATCGTGCCTCCACGTTGTACAAGGCCTTGGCATTGGTGTCCCTTTGCCAAGACGTCAAGATCTCACTGAGTCTACCATCTCGTCGTGCCGGTTCGAGAGAGAGAGTCCTCCGCCTGACGCCGATCCTAGGGATTGCGCCGGACCGGTCACGCCGGCGTGAGATATTGGTGTGTATCGTGGTTTTGTGTGTGTGTGTTCATCGCCTTCTTCGTGTGTGCGTTCGTCGTGTTCATCCTCTTCTCCTCTCCCCGCACTCCATCCTCGATTTGAAAGGGAATCGTGAAAGATCGGGCCACCCTAGAGGTTTGCCCTCAACAGTTCGTGGTCATGGTTTTGCGCGCAAGAGTGTGGTGTTGTGAATATCCTACAAGGTTCGAGATCTATTGCACTGGCATCAGGGATCGAGCGGGAGAGATCATAGCTACGCACTAGTTATCTATCATCCACCATATCATCGATAAGAGCTTGCTGAGAAGATCGGGCCACCCCATATCAAGTAATGATTGGGAAAGTTGCTATCCCAAAACAGATTTTTGTGCTTCACCGTAAAAATTCATGTAAAATCTCTGTACTCCCTCCGACCCATATTAGTTGACTCAAATTTTTCTAGATTCGGATGTATCTAGACATGTTTTAGTACTAGATACATTCAAATCTAGAAAAATCCAAGTCAACTAATATGGGTCGGAGGGAGTACGTCCTTTTGAGGCATGAATTTTTGTGCTTCTACCCCAGGTTGTTATCTAACTTTCTTTAGTTCAACACTTTTTGATTTGAGCAACAGAAGGTCTTCGAAAAAAATCCTCTTTACCTGCTGGTCGGTTTTGACAGATTTCTGCCATTATGTGCATTTGCATCTTGTTAGTTCCTTTTTAATTTCTTTTGGGGAATTAAGATTTTTGAGGGAAGTTATACAGTAGCTTGTGTTTTATAGGAAGTTTTATTGGTGTTAGAACTGAACCAAAATACTTATTATCTTGAGTGCACTAATGTTGCTAATAAAGATTGTGTGAAGTTTTGTATGAAGGAAAAATTTTAGGTGCATGGAAGGAATGAGTAATGAGATGAAGGATGGACTAAAGCTCAAGCTTCGGGATGCCACACGTGTCACCCCAAGAAATATCCAAGAATTACAAGTGTCAAAGCTTGGGGATGCCCAAGGCATCCCCTTCTTCATCAATAAAAATCCCAGGTTACTTCCAAACGCTTCATTTTTATTGTTTCATGCACAGTTGTGTTGTTCTTGGAGCGTCTTCTTTTTCGTTTTCATTTTGGTTTTTCATTTGCTTGGTTTGCTTAGTTTGCTGAATAAATTGGTTGGACCCCCTCTTTCATACATTGGTTTTCAAATAGTTTGGTTTGGATTGGAAAAGAGTAGGAAAAGTTCATGTTTAAGTGGTAAAGAGAGCTTGTTTTTTACTGTGGCCTATGCTTCGTCGTGCCATGCTTGATATTGTTTTGGCTTTATGCTTAGTATTCCTTGCTGTAGCATGAAATGTTATAAACAATTGAGATTGCTTAATGTGCCTTGGAAGGATTATGCGTTGTTTTAGCATATTAAAGCATAGTATTGTGGTATTCTCCTTTGATGCTTTATTTGGGTTGACTTGGCACATGCTCACATCATGTTATGACTATCCCAAGTCACCATAGCCTTGATGATCCTTTAGTTTTCAACTTATAGTATCACTTTATGCTGATTATGGCCATTATTGCTCTCTTAGTTTGTCGCTCCTAGTCTTTTGCTAGCCTCCGTAACCAAGTATGAGTTCCGCTCGTGCATCCAACTCCTTAAACCAAGTTATTCCAAAGAGTCCACCATACCTACCTACTAGCTTATACTATTCCAAGTATATTCTTGTTGTTGTCTACCTTCCAAATTAAACTTGTTATGTGAAAATTAGTGATTAAAGCTCTCACGAACTTGATGGCACACTTTACTTTTCTTGCATTTAATAAACTTGAACCATTGGGTCCTTCTTTGTTGCGTATATGCTTGCGCTTTATAAGTTGAAATTAGCAGAACCATGTATCATGGGGAACGCTTTCAACATTGCATGTGTACTTTGTACCCCGTTGATATTATGTTCTTTTGCTTATGGATCCCGGCGGTGTGAAATAAAAGTGGAACTTGTAAGATCATGGAGTTTGTATGTGTGTTAGGGAAACGCCTAGGCCACTATCCTAAGCCATGCCTAATCATGGTGGAAACTTGCAGCATCACCATAATGAGCACTCTATGAAGCATCCTAAATAAAAACCTATGCAAATAGCAAATAAAAAGATCGTTGAGATGCTCATTGTCTGCTTGCCTTGTCATTTTGATTATAGGATAGCTCATGTATCATGTGCAAGGGGTACCCCATTGGTGGTTCTTTATGATACATATGTACTTACAATGACAAGAGCTTACTCGTGACTAAAGTTTAGTAGCATGAGGTTCGGTCTTCGTAATTAAGGGGCATGAGATTTCGGCTTATAACTTGTCAAGCATATCCTCTTAGTTGTGTCACTTTAACCTTAATCACCTTAAAAATGCTTATGATAGGGGCAATGAGAGATGAAAGCTAACAAGTACCATAATTTTTGGAAGCTCTTTATGAAACTTGAATCCCTACTTCCTTCTATTAAGGCCTTTCTTTTACTTTTATGTTGAGTCCCCACTTTCTATCTCTATGCACCTACTTTGAGAGCATAGTGGTCATTCTTAGTTCTTTGTGCATTGTCCCAAGACTAGTTGATTGATGCATACTTTTATATTGCTTGTTTTGAACTATTTGTATCTAGTCACTCTTATGAACTTTGAAGGTGTCCTATGCATTTATGTTTTGCTACTCTATGAGGGACAAGCTGAATGCTACTATGCTATGTTTTCTTTATGTGAAACAAACAAACGTCTTAAAAAGTATTGTTATTCATGAATCTTTTGTTTGTACCCTTTCATGTTGCAACATAGTTTCTTTGTCTTATTGCTAGAACTTTGTCTTTCATGTTATGATTGAAGTACTATGATCCCAGCTTTGAATGTTTCACAAATACTTTGATCAAGTTTATGATGGTGCATGTCACCTCAAAAATTATTCTTTCTTTTTATCACTTACCTACTCGAGGACGAGCAGGAGTTAAGCTTGGGGATGTTGATACATTGCAAATGTATCTATAATTTTTGATGTTCCATGCTTGGTTTTATCTACTTTCTTATGTTTTGTCCACACTTTGGAGTAATTTTCATATGATTTCTTGGACTAACCTATTAAAAATACCCACGGTGCCAGCTGCCTATTTTCTGCTGTTTTTGGTTCTAGGAAAGTCAGAAAATGAATATTCTCGGAATTGGACGGGACAAAAGCCAAAGTCAGTTTTTCACCGAGGGACACACGGAGCCAGAATACGAGACGGGGAGGGGCTAGGGCCCATCCACACCACCTGGTCGCGCGACCAGGCTTGGCCCACGCCAGGGGGTGGTCTGGCTGCCCCAGGCACCCCCTCGGCCTCCCCTTTCCACTATATATTGCCTCCGATACAGAAACCCTAAGGACCCGATCAAAAATCCACGAAAGAGTCTATAGCCGCCGTCGTCTCCATCCCTAGATCGTGAGGGATCTGAAGCTCTTCCTGGCACCCTGCTGGAGAGGGGAATTCACCCTGGAGGCCTTCTTCATCATCATGCAAGCCTCCGGTGTGATGCATGAGTAGTTCGTTTGTGCACTACGGGTCCATGTAGTAGCTAGATGGCTGGTTCTCCTCCTTTGTGCTATCATGTTTAGATTTTGTGAGCTCCGTTCATGATCAAGATCATCTATTTGTAATTCCTACATGTTGTGTTTGTGGCGATCCGATGGATATTGAGATGCTATTTTAGATTGATTATTGATTCTATCATGTCTTTGTTATTTGTGATCTTGCATGCTTTCCGTTGTTAGTAGCTATCTTGGCCAAGTAGATGCTAGCAACTCCAAGAGTTAGTATTTATGCTCGATAGTGGGTTCATGCCTCTAGTAATCTGGGGAAGTGACAGAAATCTCTAAGGTACTAGATGTGCTTTTGCTACTAGGGAGAAAACAACAATCCTTTGTTCATAGAACAATCGTATTGTTTACTTTACACGCAATTTGTAATGCAATTGTCGTGGTGGTGTCACGGCAGATGCCATGGATAGGCTAATGGTGGGGACTAAATGCACTAGGGGAATCCAGGGAGGGATAGTGAGGTGATTCCACACACGGTGGCTTTGTATTTGATTCACTTCCACAGATTACAAGTGCTCCTTGAGCGGTATTGGGGAGAGGAGGAAGAAGAACTCTCTTACTCTCACCACTAGTAAAATACCACTCTCAAGGGATCAACCCGAAAAACCAACCCACTCGAGCTCAACCCTTTCTACAGAGGCCCTGGCCCTCCTTATATAGGGGTGGCTAGGTCTCCAATTAGGGCATACGTGGAGGCATATTCCAAGGAATATGCCTCTTCCCAAAATAGTAAGCCGACCGGGTCACTTTAGCCTAGCATCATCCATGCAGAGGCTACGTAAGCCTTTGCGGCGCCCGCGTCACCCGACATAGGCATCGTCACCTTTGTCAGCCACGCCTCGGCGGTCCTGGCCTCTATCCGCTTCACTCACGTTCTGCGTACACAGGTCACCTTTGACCAGCGAGATACCTTCCTTCTCTTACAAGCTTGATATAACCCGGATCGTACGTAGTTGATCCGGCCACACATGTTCCTGCATATAAGTTAGATACATCTTACCGACATATGGTATAAGTCGGTTGAGACCTAGTTAGGTGGACGTCCCCTGGTCCGGGTTAATCCGTGATTTGGCCTGCCTTGAGGTGACTCGGCCAGCACTTGCTTTGACCTTGCCGTACTTCGGCTAACTAGGCCTTTATACCCCGGCGTGACCCTACCCGAGGGTAACCCCCCAACACTAGTCCCTGAAGCTGGTGCGGTCTTAGCTGCCTTAGCCGCTAAGGCCACAGCAGGTTCAATCTTACTGAGCCTCTTGCTCCTTCTCCGAGTTATCTCATAATCCGGATTCCATAGGTTTATTTTCCCTTGGCACATTCCAAGTTTTTACTTGCTGATCGGGTTACCTCATACTCATCCGGATCATTCTTCCTTCTCTCGTACGCTTCTCCACGTGGAGGCTAATCATTACTTTGCCTCATTTTAAGGGCCTGCGACAGTAACCGCCGTAGTTATTGTCAGAAGTTACTGTAGCGCACGTCACGTTGTGTCTGCCTCCTTGTTAACCGTATCATAACATCACGTCATGGGATCCGCTGCACCCTGTGGCCCTTCCTGTGGCTCGTCGCTGGTTGGTCGATCCGGGTCATACGCGGCCACACCGTGTGGCCCGCCCGCACACTGCGATCCCACTACCCCTCAAGGGAGTGGTTAAATAGGGGAGGGGCGCGCCCCTTGGGTATTTCCCCACTTCCACGCCCCTCTGCCTCTGCTTCTTCCTCTTCCTCTCCAGCGACAGCGCCGCCGCCACCGCACCTGAGCAGCTGCGCCATCGCCGCACTGCATCCACACGCACCAGCGCCGCCGCCACCTCCACGCATCTCCTCCGCCACGGGTCCTCGCCAGGCCAGGCCCGTGCCCCCCATTGCCGCTAGCACCAGTAGGGACAACGATCTCGAGATGACGGAGGAGAAGCTCGCTGTTGCTGAGCAGGAGATGGAGGAAGACGCGGCGAACACCGACCGCGATGCGTGGGCCGGATCCTGGGTTTGCCAGGATGACTTGGACTGGCTGTATCGCACTAGGCACATCCCGGAGGGCATCACCGCACGCCTCGTTTCCGCCGAGCATGCCCCCTCACCCAATCCGGGTGAGTATGTGGTGTTTCTATCCCACTTCCAACACGGGTTTGGTCTCCCAGTTAGTGATTTTTTCCACGACTGGCTCAATACGTATGAGCTTCAGCCGCACCATCTTCCGGCTAATGCCATCACGTCTCTCTCTGCCTTTGCTTCCACTATCGAGGGCTACGCCGGACTATGGCACACGAAGGAGCTCTGGATTCGGTTCTTTGGCCTCCGCCAGAACGTGATTCCGAACATAGAGCTTAATCCGGAGGACAAACAGCTCACGTAGTTCGGCGCTGCGTCTATCTCTCGCCGGAAGCAGTCCATCTTCCCCCGAGTCATGGGGCTTGACTCTTGCAAGGGATGGGCCCGGACCTTCTTCTATGTACAGAACAGCACATCTGAAGATTTGATCCGGCTGCGCCCCTACGCTCCGGGTCCTCCTAACCCGGATTTATGGGACAAGGTCCCCAACAAGCCCACTGTCCTGGCGAACCAAGTCAACAAGAGGTTCCAGGAGCTGAAAGATCAGGGATTGCGAAATGAAGACGCAATGATCACGTTTGTCCGCAACCGGATCTCCCCTCTCCAGAAACGTACGCACAAGCTCTATCATATGAGCTGGGGTCGCGACCCCAACCGGACCTCCTCTTTTGAGTTGAGCAACACCGAGATCTACCGCCGATTCAAGGCCCTGTTCACCACCCACAAAGACTTCTCTTCTGAGTGGACGTGGGGGATTGAACACTTTTGCCGAGATAGGCTTCCTCCTGCGGTAAGTCTCGTGCCCCAAACCTTTTCCGAATTAAATCATATGTCGGTCCTTGTTGTAGGCTTAATCCTGTTGCCTTTTCTTTCCCTTAGATGTTTCTTCAGCAGACCATCGAGGATAGCACCGAGCCTTCTCTCAAATGGGCGCCCGATCGCGATACCTCGGACGATGAGGAGCCGTATCAGGAGATGTTCCTGCCTATGGCCGATGCGACCAAGCGACCCACCGGTAAACTCTCTTCCATTAGAGATTGGCCCGACGATGAAGATGATTCGGACGTTGAGGTGATGGAGGCATTTGACATTGTCCCCCTTTCTTATGCTTTTCCGGCATCAGCTAACCTGGTGGGCAGATCCATGAAGACCCTCCCCTTGTCGTGGGTGAGCCTGGCCTGGTCGCGCCGAAGAAGAAGAGGGGAGCTGCGTCCGCTTCTTCCTCCGGACCTTCTTAGCCAGCTAAAAGGCGAAAGAAGTCCGGGGACAAAACTGCCACCAAGCCCTCAACCAGGGCCACAGCCCGGAGGGCTCGGAAGCCCAAAGAGACCCTGACCTCGGATGAGTAAGCCTCTTCTCCCTTTGCTATTTATTTGTTCTTCCTTTGTTATAGTTTCTCATCATTTATGATTTGATTCGGCAGGGCCGCGGTGGAGGTCCCCCAGAGTGGATCCGGCATTGCGTCTCCGCTCCGACACAGCCCTTCTCCCCCTCGTGGCGACGATTCACGCCCGTTGAGCCCCATCCAGGAGGGCTCAGCGGCTGCTCCGGGTTCTAGCCCACCTCATCAAGAGGAGGGCAACCTCGGAATAGGGGGAAGCGATTCTGCCGAGGCTGCAGCTACTCCTTCTTCGGCACAGCCACAACCAGCTACCACCGAGGTTCCTTTAGCACCCCCGCCGAAATGGAAATCTGTACCAGCATTAGCTCTAGCACCAGCAGTAACAACACAAGCACCAACAGCAGCACCAAGCCCCTCAGCCTCGTCCGAGTCTTCCAAACCTCGGCGAGAAGGCACCAGCAGCAAGGGAAGCAGTAAGGTAGCTCCCAAGGGCAAATCCACTGCAACAACTTCAATTTCTCAGCAACGGCCTAAGGGCAAAAAGGCTCCTGACGCCACCAGGGCAGCGTCTATCGAGACTGGACAGCGCACACTTGCGTCCATGCTCGCAAAAAAGACTCCACCGCCGAAGGATGCCCCTGCCGAGCTAGTTGATGCGCAACTTGTTTTGCACACCAGTCCGGCCCTTGCCCAGGTTGAGAGGAGGGAAGCTCATGCTAATGGTCTAGTTGCACCCCACATGCTCAGTGGCGAACGATATCCTCTGACCTTGATCGAGTTTGTGAACAACTGGAACAAGGCGGAGTTCGTCCACAATGACGATCTCCCGAAGAAGTTCGGTCCTGCTGAATTTGCTGCCCATATGAATACCGCTGCCAAGGCAATTAACCTTGCAGGTCGGATGATGGAGGTGCGTTATTTCGCCTTTTCCTTAGCATGTAGAAGATATTAGTGACATAACCATTAGTCCCTGAGCCTCCGGGGGAGTAATTCTTTACTCGGCCGGATGCTCCTTAGAGAATTAACGTAGCCCTTCATAACTTCGAATATGCACACACCTAGAGCCGGGTTAAGTTCCACTTGGCCCGGATTTTGTACACTTCGAATATGCACACACCTGGAGCCGGGTTAAGTTCCACTTGGCCCGGATCTTGTACACTTCGAATATGCACACACCTAGAGCTAGGTTAAGTTCCACTTGGCCCGGATCTTGTACACTTCGAATATGCACACACCTAGAGCTAGGTTAAGTTCCACTTGGCCCGGATCTTGTACACTTCGAATATGCACACACCTAGAGCCGGGTTAAGTTCCACTTGGCCCGGATTTTGTACACTTCAAATATGCACACACCTAGAGCCGGGTTAAGTTCCACTTGGCCCGGATCTTGTACACTTCGAATATGCAAACACCTAGAGCCGGGTTAAGTTCCACTTGGCCCGGATCTTGTACACTTCGAATATGCACACACCTAGAGCCGGGTTAAGTTCCACTTGGACCGAATTTTGTACACTTCGAATATGCACACACCTAGAGCCGGGTTAAGTTCCACTTGGCCCGGATTTTGTACACTTCGAAAATGCACAAGACTAAGCTATCTTTTTGTACTTTTTTCAGGTGACCACCAACCGCCGAAGAGCTGAGTTTCAGCGTCTCTTGGATACTCACAAGATGCTGCGCGCGAAACATACTGCACTTCTCGCCGAACACGATAAAAGGGGTACATTTTCTCCTTGGCAATTTTCTATTTCTCTTTGTCTTCTTCCGCCGAACTAATTCCTCATTCGGATTTCGCAGCTGGTGTGGAGGCTGAGAATATCCTCATGAGGAAAAACTTAGACTAGATAAAGGGTAAGTTATTCTTGCTCAACCTTGCCATGCTTTCTATCTCCTTTTCTCCTTGGCTCGGCAAATATTCATACCTCGGCTTTGCCGGGTCAACAAACTATTTCAGCTTCTCTTGAAGATAGTGTGCCCGTGCCTGATATGATGCTGCATTTTCTCGAACAAGCAGGGCAGCACCAAGCTGAACTCAAGAAGAAAGACGATGAGCTTGCCCTCCTCCGGACCAAAGACGGAGAGATTGCCCAGCTTAAGGCAGATATGAAGAAGCTCAAGGCGCAACACAAATCCGAACTGGAGAAGGCAGGCCAAGACTTTACTGAAGAAAGAGAGCGCCTCAACCTCCAGATCACCAAGGACCAAGAACTTCTCAAGGAGTCCGACGTCAAGCTTGAGTCGGCGAACACTAAACTTGTGCAACTTCGGAAAAGGCGTGATGACTGTACCAAGGAGCTGACCCGGATCCACGGCCATATTTCACGTAAGTTCTTTTCCTTTAACCAGTATTAACTTCTCCGGGTTGCTTCACATGTCTTTTCCTTACTTGCTTCACTTGTCTTGTTTTTAGGCAAATTTCCAGAGGGCAATGTCATTGCAACCACTACTGTTGCCAAGTTCCGTCAGGAGAGGGGTACCCCCATTGCTCCTGACGCCGGTGAAATTCCTTATGACATGGAGGACCTGCTGGTCAGTCTGTCTTCTCGCGTGGAAATTGTGAAGAATTATGGCAAGGATATCCTTGATGTGGCAATCCGGATCTTCAACGCCTTTTGGCCTGATGAAGATACTCCGGGCCGTAGCTCTCGTCGACAAGTTAATGGAATGCGAGACCCAGCTCAACCTTTGGAGGGAATCCGCTGGACGCGTCGGGGCTGAAATCGTTCTCCACTACGTTCTTACGTGGTATGAGAAAATCGACCTCAACCTCCTTGCGTGCATGCGCACTGGATCCAGATGGTCCAGGGACCCGGAGTGGATTGCTCGGCGCAAGGCTTGCGCCCATAGCCTCATTGAATATGCCCCCATTCATCAATGGAATGAGGGTCCTAGCTTCCTTGGCGCTGCTGACGACGAAAATACCGAAGATGGTTTGGGTGATGACGAAGGAGATGACGCCTCGGATGTCGAGGAAAGTGAAGATGACACTGACGCTGAAACTGGAGCAGCACCTCCTGGCAACAAATTACCTCCTCCTGTTGCTCCTTGAGCGAAAAAACTTTTAAATTTTATCAGATCCCCGGTATGCCGGGTGCAATTGTATTAAGCACTCAAGTGATATTTTGCTACTAAGTTTATGTGCCGGATTAACTTGGGTGTAGTCCCCGAGTTTCATTTTCTTGTTCCTCCAATTTCTTGGCTCGGCTCGTGTCTACCTTGGTTCGGTTTAATGACTTACGAGTCCGAGCTTCAAAAATTGACTTAACAATACTTGGAAACTTTAGGATTAGCTCAAAATAATTCAGCAAATTAAATATAAGATAAACGCAAGGTTAGTCTGAATAACAGATGTCGGCTCGATCAAGTTTCTTTCCTTAGTCGTTTTTCATGTGCTACGCAATTCCAAACTTGTTCTCTTGCTTGCCATGAAGCCAAATCTTGTTGGACAGCAGCCAGTCGAAGAGTTGGGTTTTTGGTGCTCACACATTACTAATCCGGCTTAGGTAGAAGCAACTTTCGCCAGCCGACATATAAATGATAAATACAGAAGATAACAAATACTATTAAGGCAGTCCCCGAGTTACTGCTCGAGGTGCCAACACTTCATTGATAAGCTCATTGCTGGCATACATACTGACATATGAGAGACTCAGATACATACACTTCTTTGCTAAGTGTAGAAAGGACGAAGTAGAGCTACATTCCATGGACGCTTAGATTCCTCGCCGGACCTGTCCGCCTTGTTCTTCTCCTATGGTTTTGCATCTCTGAGATAGTATGAGTCATTGTGCAATGCTTTGCTCACAATGAATGGCCCTTCCCATGGGGGGATAATTTATGCATGCCAGCAGTACGTTGTACCAACCGGAGTACCAGATCGCCTTCCCGGAAAACTCAGGGGCTTACTTTCCGGCTATGATAGCGTCGGAGATTTTGCTGATATATGGCGGATCTGGACAATGCCAATTCTCTCGCTTCTTCCAACAGATCAACATCATTTTGCCGGGCTTCTTGTACTTCGGCTTCTGTGTATTGGGTGACCCTAGGCGAGTCATGCTCTATGTCGGCTGGTAATACAGCTTCTGCCGCATATACCAGAAAAAATGGCGTATAGCCCGTTGATCGATTCGGAGTTGTTCTTAAACTCCACAGTACTGCTGGTAGTTCTTTATCCAGCACCCCGCTGATCTTTGCAGCGGCTCAATGAGCCGGGGTTTTATCCCGGACAATACTAATCCGTTGGATCTTTCCACTTGTCCGTTCGATGCAGGGTGGGCTACCAAGGCAACGTCTAGCCGAATCTTCTTATCTCGGCAAAAACGCGCAAATGCTCCTTCAGCAAAATTTGTGCCATTATCCATTATGATACTGTGAGGATAACCGTATCTCAAGATGATGTCTTTGAGGAATGTTACAGCAGTAGCTCCATCACATTTTCTTATTGGTTTCACTTCGATCCATTTCGTAAATTTGTCAACCATGACCAAGATGTGGGTCATGTTCCCTCTTGCTGGTTTAAACGGGCCAACCATATCCAAGCACCATACAACAAATGGCCATGTAATTGGTATGGTCTTAAGCTCCGACATTGGCATATGCGTCTTGGTAGCATATCTTTGACAGCCATTGCATTTTCTTACCAGATCTTCTACTTGTTCCAAGGCACTTGGCCAGTAGAACCCATGACGGAAAGATTTTGCTACCAAGGCTCTGGACGAGGCGTGATGCCCACATTCCCCTTGATGTATATCTCGGAGGATGTCCAGTCCTTCCTCCGGATCAACACATCGCTGGAGAACATTAGTAACACTCCTTTTGTATAGCTCGGAATTGATGATCGTGTATGCTTTTGCTCGCCTCTGAGTTTGCCTGGAAAGTACCTCCTCAGCGGGTAAAGCTCCATCTTTTAAGAATTGGAATATGGGCAGTGCCCAAGCTGGTACAGCTCGCACTGGGAATACATCCTCATCAATTTCCATCTAATCCACCTGATCCACTGGCATAACTTCAATCGGATCACGATGTGCAGTCCCCGGGTTTGTCGAGGCAGTCCCCGGGTTTTGCGAACCACTCCCCACATCAATGTCCATGGGCATAGCCTCCAATTCCGGATTTGCCGGGATAAAAATTGAGTCAGACTCAGGGGATGGCCTGATAGATGGTTTTCTGAGGTGCTCTAATGCTACACCCGGTGGAATTGCTTGTCGGGTTGACCCGAGCTTTGACAATACGTCGGCAGCCTCATTTTCCACTCGGGGTATATGGTGAAATTTGCATCCCTCAAAGTAACCAGATATCTTCTGCACATGAAATCTGTATAATGCCATGTTTGCATCCAAAGCATCCCATTGTCCGGAGACTTGCTGGACTACGAGATCCGAGTCATCGAAGCATTGGATCCGACGTATTCCAATCTCTTTTGCCACCCTAAGCCCATGCACAAGTGCCTCATATTCAGCGATGTTGTTCGACGCTGCGAAGTGGATCTGCAGCACGTATTTCAGCTGGTCCTTCTTGGGCGAGGTAAGCACAACTCCGGCGCCTAATCCGGTTTTTGTTTTTGACCCGTAAAAGTGCATTCTCCAATAGTTCGGATCTGGCAATGGTGGCTCATATTGCACCTCGGCCCAATCCACAAAAAAGTCCACCACAGCCTGAGATTTAATTGCTTCTCTTCTGTCATATTGTGGCGCATAAGGAGCTAGCTTAATCGCCCACTTTGCAATCCTGCCACTTGCATCCTTGTTGCTCGTTATCTCGGATATGGGGGATTCACATATTACCTTGATTGGGTGCTCCTCGAAATAGTGCTTCAGCTTCTTAGCTGCCATATATACACCATATGCCACCTTCTGATAATGAGGATAGTTCTGCTTTGATGCAGACAATACCTCGCTTAAGTAATACACTGGCCTTTGCACCGACTTACCCTCTTCGTCGCGCTCTACCACAATCACAGCACTTACAACTCGGTTGGTTGCGGCTATATAGAGCAACATTGGCTCCTTTGATAGTGGAGAGGCTAAGACTGGTGCAGTGGCTAACATTTTCTTTAATTGGATAAAGGCTTTATTGGCCTGCGGTGTCTAGATGAACTTGTCCGACTTTTTCATAAGTTGATAGAGAGGCAGTGCCTTTTCTCCCAACCGACATACAAACCAACTTAAGGATGCCAGGCAACCAGTGAACTTCTGGACATCGTAAAGACACTTTGGCAGTTCCATTCACTCTATGGACCGGATTTTACTTGGATTAACTTTGATACCTTGGCTGGAGACAAGAAATCTGAGTAATTTTCTAGCCGGGACACCGAAGGTGCATTTCTCCGGGTTAAGCTTCATCCGGAATCTCCTTAGGTTCGCGAATGTCTGTCTGATATCGTCAAGGAGTGTTTTGCTTTCCTTGGTCTTGATAACAACATCATCTATGTACACTTGCACATTTTGACCAATTTGGTCGTGTAAACATTTTTTGCATACATCTCTGGTACGTTGCCCCTGCATTACGTAAGCCAAATGGCATGGTGCGGTAGCAATAAGCCCCATACGGGGTGATAAACGCAGTCTGAATATGCATCAATGAACGACAACAACTCACACCCAGCAGTAGAATCTATGACTTGGTCTATCCTTGGCAGTGGGAATGGATCTTTTGGACACGCCTTATTCAGGTTCGTGTAATCGGTACACATGCGCCAAACCACTGCCACGTTCGGATCGTCTTTATTCTTCTCCACCAACACCGAATTAGATAGCCAATCCGGGTAAAGAACTTCCATGATAAATCCAGCAGCCAACAACCGAGCTATCTCATCTCCTATGACCTTTCTCCTGTCTTCGGTGAAGCGGCGGAGAGGTTGCTTCACCGGCTTTGCTCTGGGTCTCACATTCAAAGAGTGCTTGGCCAACTCCCTCGGAACTCCTTGCAAGTCCTGTGTGGACCAAGCAAAAATATCCCGATTCTCACAGAGGAAGTTGACGAGCTCGCTTTCCTATTTGTCATTTAACCTGGCACCAATTGTTACGGTGCGCTCTGGGAACATATCATCAACAGGCACTTTCTTGGTATCCTTTGTCGCTTGGAATGAGACACTACCATGCGGGTTACTCAGCGCCGGCATATACTGCTGCGCGGACTGAGCCAATGTCGCCACCTCTTGGATCCTTCTCTTTTATTGTGCAATCACAAGTGACTCGGCCAGGTTAGATCCGGCAGACGCGCACTCAATGGAACATCGGAAATCCCCTGCTATGGTAATCACACCATTTGGCCCGGGCAACTTCATCTTCAAGTAACTGATGTGGCAACTTTCCATGAATTTGTTCAGAGCTGGCCTGCCGAGCAACGCGTGATATGCGCTCTCCAAATTTACAACCTCGAATTCCAAATTCTCAGTCCGGCAGTTATCTCTTGTGCCGAACAAAACGTCAACCTGGACCTTGCCTATGGGCTCACAAGAAATGCCTGGCACAATGCCATGAAAATTTGTCCTCGTAGCTTGGAGCATGTTCTCCGAGATTCCCAATTTGTGCATCGTGTCCACATACATGATGTTAATGCTACTACCATTGTCAATCAGCACCTTTGAGAACCTCACATTGATGTTAGGCCCAATGAATGTCGGATCTAGCACTAGCGCATACGAACCAGGACTTGGCATAAGCTTGGGATGATCTTTGATGCTCCAGGTAATCTCCTGGTCCGACCAAGGCATATACCTCGTCACTGCTGGCATTACCGCATTCACTTCCATGTGTCGGTGCTGCAAGCTCTTTCTGTCTGTCTCTTCCATAGTGAACACACAATAACTCTGATGATGCTCTCTGTACTCATTCCTCCCCTCATTTTCAGGGTACCTCTGATCCGGTTGGTTTTGGTTCTCCACCTGATGCACTACATCCCTTCTCTCATGGTTGTCATACCTCGGCGGAGGGGGAGGCAACATTAGTTGTTGCGTGTTCTCTCCGGAGAGCAATTGCTACCAGGGTAACTCCTGCCGAGGTTGTTCATTCCAAGGTGCCTGAGCATTCCCCGAACCACCTTGTTTTATCTTTCACATCCACTCACACTGCCGGGTTGTGTGACCCGCTGGGTTACTCGGATTTGGCGTATGGAACTTACACGGCTGATCCAGCATTGCCTCATAGGTATACCTCGGATGGTCCTTCTTTTCTTGCCACTGTTTCTTCTGCTCTAGCGTCCAAGTTTTCTTTCCATCATTCCTTGATGTCCATTGTTGTCCTCCAGTTTTCTGACGTTGGTTACTTCCTGCTCCGGGTTGATCTTGACTCATAGCTGCAACTTGTTGCGAGCTGTACCGGTAATCCGGTCTATCATCTCTTCTTTTACCCCGGTAATCATTTCTCCAGGATGATCCGGCTCCATCTCGCTGGTAGTACTCTTCGCTTGACTCGTTTGACACGAGCCTAGGCTGAGTCGGATCACCCAAGGCATATGAATCAGCGATTCGGATCGTTTCTGCCAACGTGGTTGGCATATCTCTTTGCAACCTTTGCCATAGCATGCTCGCATATCTGCATCCTTGAGCAAACCATGCTATGGCCTGTGACTCAATCACGCCCTCACAGGAGTTTCGCATAGTGCACCAACGGGTTAAGAACTCCCGGTCAGTCTCATTCGGTCTCTGCTTGCACATTCCTAGGGTATGTGGCATGTTGGGCCTCTGATACGTACTCGAGAAATTGCTAACAAACATTTCCTCAAAATCAATCCAACAGTTAATACTTCCGGGCGGCAAGTTGTTTAGCCATACCCTCGCTGGCCCCTCCAACATTTGGGGTACATATCTCACAGCCCATCTCAAGTTGCCCGTGGCAATTTTTACAGCAGTTGCATAGTTAATCAACCAATCCTCCGGCTTTGTGCTGCCGTCATATGTCTTTGTGCCTCTAGGTAACTGGAAGTTTGGTACCGGAGGTTCCTTCATGATCCGTGGCCCAAAACATGCTGGACCCGGAGGACCTTGACACTTAATTTGCTCCGACCTATACAGCCGATCCAGTTTTAACCTGGCGTCGTCAGGCATCAAGTTCCTGCTTCCCAATCTTGACCCTATCACATGATAGTCCGGTCTGGGATAGCCAGTGTTCACCATTTCCGAATCACCATCATTATATCTATCTTGCTCCTGTGGAGCTGCTCTCTATTGCATACCTTGGCCGGCACTGCGCTCTTGCCGTGGTATATTCCGCTGCTGCGGTTGACCTGCACCTACCGAATTACGTTGTCCGGCATTACCGTTTACAGCATTCCCTTGACCGGAATTGCCTTGGTCGCGGTTACCTTGGCCAGCTTCACCTCGGCTCACACTCCTTCGATCCCCATTTCTCTACACTTCTTTTCCTTTCCCTGCCCTTGCCAGGTCATATGGGACTATCTGCTTATTCCTCCTGGCCGAAGTTACGACCTCTTCTCTCCTAGGACCACCATGAGGCGACGATGCAGCTCCAGCAGATTTCTCCGGGTTACCCACCGCCGAATGAACAATCTTGGAGGCCCCCGCTCTCTTCGGGTTTACCCTGAGCAACTCCTCGTTTTGCATGTTCGCGATCCGAACCAATTCATTAACCCTATCTTGCTGTCTTTGGCGGGCTTCACCCGTCAGACCTTCTAACTCGGATGCTGCTGCATCTGCTGCCCTGAGGTTCTTTGCCGGGGTACTATACTTCGGCAACCCCACGGACAAACAGTTTTCTGATTCCTCAATCCTAGTATCACCCTCTATGTTCATTTCACTCATGAGGTCACTTTTACAGCATCTACTCTATTTGCCTTTGCGTACTCTCACAGTGTCATGTTCAACGACTACTGAGCCGCAGCTATCTTTTTTGCACCCTCTAGTATCTTTTTCCTAGTCTCCTCTAGCTCGGCCTGTGCCTGAGCCGGATCTACTGCTGCTCCTACTAGGTTTGCCAAGCTATCCATCGCCTGCTGCAGCACATTCTCTGGTCTCTCTAGCGGAGGACCTCTACTTTTCCTTGGTGCCTTAGGTGTTACCTCCGGATTTGGTGCCGGATCCTTGCTTGCGCCAGCGCCAGGCGTGGTCATCATTACCTCAGCGTGGTCTGGGGAGCGAGCGATACGCGCCCCACGAGCCGCACTAAGGGGTAGCTCGCCTCCTTCGACGACGTGCCGTGGATGAACGCACGACACATGACATCAACATAGATCTTGTGCGTGCCGAGCTTGATGAAGAGGCCGTTGCGCGGGAGAGGACGCTTGCCGAAGCAGCCAGTATTGACGCTGATGAAATCCAGCGTTCCAAAGCACCGAACGAGCCCGGAGATGATGCGTTCACCGGTGCCGATGAAGTTTCCCGTCCGGATCTTCACCCCTGCTAGCGCCGCTAGCCCCACGGTGGGCGCCAACTATCGTGGTGGTGTCACGGCAGATGCCATGGATAGGCTAAAGGTGGGGACTAAATGCACTAGGGGAATCCAGGGAGGGATAGTGAGGTAATTCCACACACGGTGGCTTGTATTTGATTCACTTCCACAGATTACAAGTGCTCCTTGAGCTGTATTGGGGAGAGGAGGAAGAAGAACTCTCTTACTCTCCCCACTAGTAAAATACCACTCTCAAGGGATCAACCCGAAAAACCAACCCACTCGAGCTCAACCCTTTCTACAGAGGCCCTAGCTCTCCTTATATAGGGGTGGCTAGGTCTCCAATTAGGGCATACGTGGAGGCATATTCCAAGGAATATGCCTCTTCCCAAAATAGTAAGCCGACCGGGTCACTTTAGCCCAGCGTCATCCATGCAGAGGCTACGTAAGCCTCTGCGGCGCCCGCATCACCCGACATAGGCACCGTCACCTTTGTCAGCCACGCCTCGGCGGTCCTGGCCTCTGTCCGCTTCGCTCACGCTCTGCGTACAGAGGTCACCTTTGACCAGCGAGATACCTTCCTTCTCTTACAAGCTTGATATAACCCGGATCGTACCTAGTTGATCCGGCCACACATGTTCCTGCATATAAGTTAGATACATCTTACCGACATACGGCATAAGTCGGTTGAAACCTAGTTAGGTGGACGTCCCCTGGTCCGGGTTACTCCGTGATTCGGCCTGCCTTGAGGTGACTCGGCTAGCACTTGCTTTCACATTGCCGTACCTCGGCTAACTAGGCCTTTATACCCCGGCGTGACCCTACGGGGGGTATCCCACCAACAGCAATTATCCGTTGCTTGCAACTTAATACTGGAGGGGGTTCGGATGATAACCTGAAGGTGGATTATTATTCATAGATGTAGTTGGATGACGGTTTATGTATAATGTTGTAATGCCCAATCAAGTCTCCAAGGAGTCAAGATGAGTAGTATATGCTTGTATGCTTTCTTGATATTTGTCAATTGCCCCGATGTAATTTGTTCACCCAGCATGTTATCTATCTTAAGGAGAGCCACCTCTAGTGAACTATGGACCCCGGTCCTTTCTTTTACCATTAATCTACAACCGGTTACTGCTTTGTGTTTACTTTCTGCAAACTATTACTTTCTCCCATTCGATACGTTTAATTCTTTGTTTTCAGCAAAACCGGTGAGATTGACAACCTCATCGCAAGTTGGGGACAGAGTTCTGTGGTTGTGTTGTGCAGGTCTCCACGTTGTTGTTGGCACCGGTAGTGCGCCCTGCCAAGGCTCAGCTAGCAACACCTTTGGGGTGTTTCCTTGCTCCTACTGGATTGATAACCTTGGTTTCATAACTGAGGGAAACTTGTTGTTGTGCTCATCATACCTTCCTCTTGTGGTTCCCCAACGAGCTCGATATATTTTGGGCCATCAGCTGTCCCTGCCTCCTGCTAATGCCCCTGCCCTTCTAGGCATATCTGTGTCCTAGCCTCCTGCTGCCACCCCTACTTTTATTTTGTTTTAGTTAATTATTACCTATGTGTGGCATGTAAGACAATATATTCATGGTGTCTTTGGTGAACCTTCTATATTAATCTACTCCTTTAATGGAGTGTCTTAAAATTTCTAGTGTTCAATTATATTACTGATCATGCTCATGCACACTACAAAATATTTCTAGTGCTCGATTATATTATAATTGTCAAGGAATACATCAACAAGTTAAATTGGTAGAAATTTTGTATTGAAGTAACTAAATGATCTCACATCAGCGGTGGACGTTGGAAGAAGCCGAAGGCATCAGCCCAAGACCTTGGAGCGGCACGCAGTCTTCAGCAAATTCCTTACAGGTTCAACAACAGGTTGCCGCCGCCTAGCTCCGAATTCGCTTACAGGTCCAACATAGTAGAACTTGAGCTACCACAGAGACCTCGGAAGAGGTGGCATAATTGGTGCGGGTGCAACCACGGTGATGGCGAGCACGGATTCTAGAGGAGGAAATCAGAAATGAGCATGGTTGACACGGTGACAAATCTCACCGAGAACCAATTCTCGTCCCCGCACCGTGCCATGGGTGCGTCCATGGTGAGGGAAAGATCCAACTCGGGATGGGGAGGAGAGCGCGGCCGAGAAGGTTCATCATGTCCTAGCTCTGCGCCATGGCCGCGACCATAGATGGCCACTCCGGGGAAGAAGAAGACGTGTAATGGATGCAGGCGCCAATGATGCAAGCTTACAGGGAGGAGAGCGAGGCCGAGCAGGTTTGTCCATGTCCCAGCTCCGCGCCATGGCTGTGACACCCCACAGATTATTGCTCCGGGAAAGAAGAAGACGCGTAATTGATGCAGACGCCAACGCCGCAAGCCTAATTGACACCTAAGCGATAGGAGCGACATAACCGCGAGAACTGACAAGGGGGACCCAACTTGACGGCCGTTAGCTTGATATTTTGTATTGAACCGTAAAGTTGAATTCGTGCCAAAAAGACCCCTCTAAGTATTTGGCACACCAACTGTAGTCATCGCGGCTGATTTTAGGGAACTTGGATACCGCGTTGCCTGGACGCCCCAACGTTCGGGCCGCAAAATGATATTCTTCCCCTGGCGCTCCACCGACCTTGCCCCTTCACCTATATATTTCCCTCGGGACAAAAACTCTAAGTACCCGACCAAAATTCCACGAAAGAGTATGTAGCCGTGGTCATCTCCCTAGATTGGGAGGGATCTGAAGCTCTTCCTGGCACCCTGCCGGAGGGGAGAGATCACCGTGGAGGCCTTCTTCATCACCATGGCTCCCTCCGGTGTGATGTGTGAGTAGTTCATCCCTAGACTACGGGTCCATGTAGTAGCTAGATGGTTGGTCCTTATCCTTTGTGCTATCATGTTTAGATCTTGTGAGCTCCATTCATGATCAAGATCATCTATTTGTAATCCTACATGTTGTGTTTGCGGGGATCTGATCGATATTGAGATGCTATTTCAGATTGATTATTGACTCTATCATGTCTTTGTTATTTGTGATCTTGCATGCTTTCCGTTGTTAGTAGCTATCTTGGCCAAGTAGATGCTAGCAACTCCAAGAGGGAGTATGTATGCTCGATAGTGGGTTCATGCCTCTAGGAATCTGGGGAAGTGACAGAAATCTCTAAGGTACTAGATGTGATGTTGCTACTAGGGAGAAAACAGCAATCCTTTGTTCATAGAACAATCATATTGCTTACTTTACACACTTTGCTTAATGCAATTATCTGTTGCTTGCAACTTAATACTGGAGGGGGTTCAGATGATAACCTGAAGGTGGATTATTACTCATAGATGCAGTTGGATTATGGTCTATGTATAATGTTGTAATGCCCAATCAAATCTCAAAGGAGTCAAGATGTTTAGTATATGCATGTATGCTTTCTCGATGTTTGTCAATTTCCCCACTGTAATTTGTTCACCCAACATGTCAACTATCTTAAGGAGAATCACCACTAGTGCACTATGGACTCCGGTCCATTCTTTTACCATCAATCTAGATGCTATTTACTGTTTTATGTTTACTTTCTGCAAGGAATTACTATTTTCCACACAATACGTTTAATCCTTTGTTTTCAGCAAAACCGGTGAATTGACAACCTCACTGTAAGTTGGGGGCAAAGTTATGTGGTTGTGTTGTGTAGGATTCCAAATTGGAAACAACACCTTGGAGGTGTTTCCTTGCTCCTACTGGTTCGATAACCTTGGTTTCATAACTAAGGGAAACTTGATGTTCTGCTCATCATACCTTCCTCTTGGGGTTCCCCAACGAGCTCAATGTATCCTAAGCCATCAGGGAAACCCAAAGAAGGCGCGAGAGTGCGAGGACGGAAATGCCGCCTTTGCTGAAGCCGTGCTGCACGCCCAGGAGTACCAGGATATCAAGAAGACCATCGATCCGTTCGAGATGCCCGCGACGAAGAAGGAGGTGACAAAGATGACTCCGGTGTTTAAGGCATCAGAAGAGACGAAGAATACGATGTTAAAGGATGATGACCCCTCCAAGGTTACCCAGATAGGTGTAGGTCTAGAGAGCGCATAGGAAAGCATGCTCGTCAAGTTCCTCCAAGCAAATCAAGATATCTTCGCATGGTAGCCTTCTTACATGACCGGAGTAACTAGGGAACTTGCCGAGCACTCTCTAAATGTACACCCAAACGCTAAACCCGTCAAACAGTCCTTACGAAGTTTCGGCGATGAAAGTGAAAAGCAATAGCTAAGGAACTAGCCCGGCTCGAGTTAGCCGGATTCATAGAAGAGGTCATCCACACTGAGTGGTCGGCCAATCCTGTAATGGTCCCTAAAAAGGACACTACTGATTTAAGGATGTGTGTTGATTATACTGGCTTGAACAAGGCTTGTCCCAACGATTCGTTCGCTCTACCTAGAATTGATCAAGTTATTGATTCTACGGCAGGCTCGGAACTCCTATGTTTTCTCGACGCATATTCCGGTTACCACCAAAATTGGATGAAGGAATCAGACAAAGTCAAAACTTTATTCATAACCCCCTTCGGAACCTTTTGTTTCGTTATGATGCCCTTTGGGCTCAAAAATGCAGGAGCTACGTACCAGCGCACTATGGAGCGTTGCCTCCATGATAAAATCGGACACAATGTACATGCATATGTGGACTACATTGCGGTGATGTCCAAAAAGAAGGAAACCTTAATTTCCGACTTGGAGGAAACGTTCACCAATTTATGCAAATACAACATAATGCTTAACCCGAAGAATTGTTTCTTTGGAATACCAGCCGGAAATTTGTTAGGCTTCATCGTGTCTCAAAGAGGCATAGAGGTGAACCGAGACAAAATTAAGGCTATACTCAATATTTCCAGGTCGACTCGCTTGAAGGACGTTCAAAGACTAACTGGTTGCATTGCTGCAGTCAGTCGGTTTGTAAGCCGGCTCGGTGAAAGAGCCGCACCACTCTACAAGCTCCTGCAAATGACCAAAAACTCAGTTTGGACTGACGAAGCTGAAGTTGCACTACAAGACCTAAAAGCAGTAATCTCATCTGCTCCTATCCTTGCAACACCGGAACCTCAGGAACCGATGTTGATATATCTCGCTGCGATAAACAGGGTCGTCAGTGTCATGATGGTAGTGGAGAGACAAGAGGAAAAACAAGAACACATGGTGTAGCGCCCGACATACAACCTCAGTGAAGTCTTAGCTAAATCAAAGCAGCGGTACCCGCATTATCAAAAGATGGCTTAACGTGTGTTTTCGCATCCCAGAAGTTAAGGTATTATTTTCAGGAACACCCAATTACCGTCGTGCACATCTCACATGAGATATATAATCAACAACAGCGATGCTACATGACATGTCGGTAGAGCTTTTAGCTTTCGATATTGAGTATAAACCTCGTACAACAATCAAATCCCAAATCCTTGCTGACTTTGTCGCTGATTGGACAAAGACAATGGAGAATATGACCCTCCCAGAGTCGGAATACTAGACCTTACATTTTGACGGGTCTAAGGCGCTCGGGGTCTCGGGGGCTGGCGTGGTGCTCAAGTTACCTCAAGGAGATAAACTTTTATATGTGTTGCAGATCCACTTCACGACAACAAATAACATTGCCAAATATGAAGCACTGCTGTATGGAATCCAGATTGCTAAGGATATCGGCGTCCAATGTTTGATGTGTTATGGAGATTCGGATCTTGTTGCCCAACAAGTGTCGGATATCTGTAATGCAAATAAACACATGGCAGCATATAGAGCTGTCGTGGATGAACTATCTAAATCGTTCGAAGGGTTTGAGGTTCAACACATCCCTCGAACAGAAAACGAGGAAGCAGATGCATTATCTCGAATAGGCCCTGCACGGAAAAAGGTCCCGGATGGCGCTTTTTTAGAGAACCTCAAAGTCCCCTCTATAAAAGGAGTAGATGAGGAATATCCGACCAAATCTGACTCACCTTTAGTGGCAGTTCTGGATGTAATTCCCAGCTGGACCCAACCTTACCTTGATTTCTTGGTAGATGGCAAATTACCCGAAGACGAGGTTCTGGGGCAGCATATCGTTCGACGAGCAAAAACCTATACAATCATAAAAGGTGAGCTCTATAAGCTGAGTGTGTCTGGGGGATTTCAGCGTTGTGTATCTCCGGAAGAACGAGTAGAAATCTTACGAGAGATCAACGAAGGTGAAAGCGGCCATCATCTGCAGCCAAATCTTTAGTGGCAAAAGCTTTCCGACACGGATTTTTTGGCTTACAGCCAAGGCAGATGCCGAACGGCTGGTCAAGAGGTGCAAAGGTTGCCAAAAGTACCCCAAATAAGCTCATGTTCCGGCTGATCAGCTACGAACAATACCTATAACATGGCCTTTCGTGGTTTGTGGGCTTGACATGGTAGGACCGTTTAAACGGGCTCCAAGTGGATTTACTCATCTCTTAGTGATGGTGGATAAATTCACAAAATGGATTAAGGCTAAACACGTCACCAGTTGTGATGGAGCAACATCTAGATGATTTGTCAAGGATGTCATAATCTGATACAGTTATCCACATAGCATTATCACGGACAACGGGAGTAACTTTTCTATGGGTGAGCTTGCCGAATTCTACGACGAGCAAAACATCCGGCTTGACATTGCGTCAATCACACATCCACAGGCTAATGGACAAGTCAAAAGAGCAAATGGTTTAATCCTACAAGGCCTAAAACCAAGACTCGAAGCACCATTACGACGTGTTGCAGGGGCTTGGGCAGAGGAATTACCTTCTGCGATATGGAGTTTATGAACAACTCTAAACAGGTCAACCGGATACACACCTTTCTTCTTGGTCTATGGTGCAGAAGCAGTTTTTCCTAGTGATTTGATTCATACTTCTCCCCGAGTTTCTACGTATATTGAAGAGGATGCCGAAATGTTTCGACAAAATGATCTTGATTTAATCGAAGAAGTTCGCGTCGTTGCTGAGATGAGATCAACAGCCTATCAGCAGAAGTTATGCAAGTATCATAGCCAGAGAGTCAGAAACCGGTCTTTCAATAAGGGCAATTTGGTTCACCGGCTTGTGCAGAAAAGAAAGCACAAACTTTCCACAATATGGGAAGGGCCATTTTTAGTTAGTCGAGTATTTCACAATGGTTCTTACTATCTAACTGATATGCGGCTAGTCAAAGAAAGACCTGCTACTAAGAAAAGGAAGAGAGCTCGAGGCAGTATAGACCCGGAAGAATTAGACAGACCATGGAATATTGCTCAGCTACGTCCCTTTTATTCTTAAATTTTCTTTCTTTGTAATCATATATGTGTACATGTTCAATGAGAAATAAAGTATTGGTTGCCTCAATTTTTCTGAGAAGTTTTATATTGCCATCTTATTTCCGAATTATCATGTCACAGTCGAAAATCCCAGAATACTTGAAAGTACTTTATGCTCATGTTTGTTCTGGTTAAGATTTCCGATTCTAAAAATGCTACCTTCAGGTATAAATTTAAATTTTCTAGTTTCTACTTTAGTTATTTATCTGATTGTCGGATCCGGGTATTTTCCAAGTAGTGAATTGTTGGTACTGGAAGCCAGCTTTGTTTCCAAGTTTAAACTAGTTTAGCAATTGAGCTCCATTGCTCGGCAAAGTTTCCGTGTTGAAGGTTGGCCGGCTCACGAAAGGGACCAGGCGGAAAGCCAGATAAACAATAAGTATAGACAAAAACATAAGTGCTTATGTAATGATTTCAGGCACATAAAAATAAAGCCGAAAGTGCTAAATAGTAGTAGCAAATCTTAGCACTAGCAAAAGTATTAAAATACTTATTGACAACCCGAATTGTTTTCAGAATACACAATGTTTTTTCTAATGCTCTACGATGCAGAGGAAGAGGTAGGAGCTGCCGGATCACTAGAGACATCGACCTCGACTTGATATCTTTCCCAGACGTTCAAATCTGAAACGGTTTGTTCGTCGTCAGAGACTTCAGCTGTTACTTCGGCAGGCGGAGGACGTGTCTCCACACGAGTGAAGAAAGGAGTGTCGTAGCTGGTCAGATCAGCTACATGACACCCATATCCGGCACATGAGTCCATGATGGCCTTGATGTCTTGCTCCTGTCTTTATCCACAGTCCAATACCCTCTGGTTACTTGCTAGATTTCCATGCTTCCATGGTGGCTCATAACGATGGTGAGAGCGTTTTGTGCTGCGTTCCACGCATAGGACATGTACCAGTCCTGGATGAGCTGGGGAATCTCCTTGGCTTTGTCTCGCACCTCCAAGCCGGACATTCGGTTCATGTCTGGGACCTTGAGTACTCCACCAATATCTTCAAAAGATTGGCGGCAATTGTGAAGCAAATCACCGACTTGTGTAAGCCGGATGGTGCGATACTCGGTGGAGGAAGAATCCAGTAAGTTCAGAGTACCTACGCATATAATGCAAAGGTTAGTAAATATATCCGAACTCCTAGAGTCAAAAAAACATAAAATTAGAAAATAGGAAACATACCGAAGATGACATCGTCAACTTTGGTCTTTTCTGCCCTAAGGCTCTGGAGTTCAGCCTGGAGTGCTTCAGAGATGTCCTTCTCTCTGAATAAAGCATAATTGATATCCGAGATCTTTTGGTCCTAGGCTGCGATCCTTCGATCACATTCTTCGGTGGCCATAGAAGAGGATTCAAGGACTTGAGCAATGCTCCGCTTGTGATTTTCCTTCAATTTGTCTAGCTCCCGACGTAAGTCGGTGTTCTCCACCTCTAGGGTCTTAAGTTTCTCGGCTTCTTCAATCATGGCACATGATTGTTTGACCAATGTTGTAAGCAAAAGAACAACAGTTGAATAAATAATTCGACTATGAAAGAAAGAGCAAGGTTAAGGACTGAAATGTTTACCTTCAGCCTCATCCCTTGAGACATTTAACTGAGCATTTTCAAGCCGGAGAGCTCTGATCTCTCTCTTCTTGTTGCAGATATTCTTCAACAATTCCTGGTTATACGAATTAAATTTCTGTAAGTCAGAATACCCAGAGTTAGAAGTCTACTAAAGACTCGTGCTAATATTTTAACTAATATCAGCATGAGCCTTAGGGGCTATACAAGTTCATTCTTTGGCATCCTATGAAAGCATAAACCCGGATTGTCTATCCAACTTCATGCTTGGGGGCTAAAGGATATGATATGAAATAAAGTAAAAAAGTTGAGTTGAAAATTTGACTTACATGATGTTCATGAGTAAGCTTGCTTAAGCTCATGGTCACCTCGGTGCTAACCTTCTCGGCGAGGGTCAGCAAGATTACTGGTGGAGGAGGAACCACACTAGCTCTCAGCCTCTCGTCGCGAAGACGGATTTGCTCGAGAAGCTCGGAGTACTTGATGTCTTCTGCTTCTTGTGCCTCCTCCTCGGTAGTGATGTTCCGGATTTCCAAGCATTGCTAGGCCAGCCGTTGTATCTCCTCTGTAGATTTCTGAGTAATGCCAAGTTTGGCAAGACTCGGATTGCTGAGGAGGTTTTCAGCAAAAACCTCTGCCGAGGGATCATTACCCATTGAGGGTTCACCCTTATTAACTGTCGAGACACCCATGGTGACGTCGGTTTGCGAACCAAGGTTTGCTAGCTCGGAGTGAGGAGCCAGATCTTCTGCGATGGTCAGAGATGGAGTGATCTCCGACGTTGTAGAAGGTTGTGGGGCAGGAGTCGGAGGCGTTGTGGCAGGAGAAGTCAAATTCAACTTTGACTGGCGCTGGGGCTTCGACGGGCCTCCTTTCCCCTTGCCCTTGGTGAGCTTTTTAACTCTGAGGAGGTAATAGAACAAAGATCGTTACACCTTAGAAAGAATTAAGAGATAAAATACAAAGACCTTGTGCACCTCTTCACAATGGGCACTTCCTTTGTGCCAATGGAAACTGTTGGAGCCTTACACTTTTGGGTAAAGGTCTCTAGCAATGGAACCAATTCTCCATCATCCTGAGAAATCTCAGGAGGATATCCGTTGAGAGGAGCAATCTCTGACTCGGGGAGGTCAGCAAGCTGAAAATAAGAAATAAATCAGTATTGCGGAAAAGAAACAATAATGTATAGATGAACACATAATTCAAGTTATTGCTAGAAACTTACTGGTACTAGGGGATTATTAGCCGTATCCCTTATCAACCATCTAATTTGGGACTCATAGTCCTTTTCCAAGTAAGGACGGGAGCATATCCAGAGAGTCCTTCTTGGACGCCGTGATGCAGTGCATAAGCCAGTCACCATGGTGTTGGAGAGGCTGGATCCGGCGTGCCAGCCAGAAGTGAATCAAGTCGGACCCTTCAAGGCCCTTGTGCTTCATCAGATATTCGATCCGCCTCTTAGCAAGAAGCAGATCATCAGTGAGAGCCGATACATCTGCGTCCCAGGACTCTTGGGGCGTGGCGGCACTGTCAACAAAATCCGGCAAAGTAGTTGCTTTGCCACTGGTATATCCTTATGATAGAAAAAAGTGGGTGGCCATTGTTTCACCGACTCACTAGCCTTAATCCAAGGATATACGCCTTCTCTCCTAACGGAAAAGCTAAAAGTTCTGGTAATGTAAGGATTACCGGTGGTGATGGAGTTTCTCCGGGTATGAAAGTAATACCGGAAGAGTATGAGACTCGGCCTAATGCCGAGATACCCCTCGCACAAAGAAGCATAAGCACTCATCTCTAAGAGAGAGTTCGGGGGGAGATGGTGGAGTTGAACTCTGTAATAATCTATCACCTCAGAGAAAAAATCTGAGGGTGGAAAGCTCAAACCTCTGTCGAGGTGGGTTCCAAAATGCACCCTCTCGTCGGTGTTGGGGGTGGGGACGGTTTGTCCATAGCTGCTCCACCAGTCGTCGGTGCAGAGGAGCCCTTCATTCTCGACGACACGAAGCTTGGCGTCATCCAGGATGCATGGGATCCAGACCCCACGAAAGCTCTCCTTCTCCGCTGCTGACGCCGTCGCTGTTGTTGCCCCGTGCCAAAAGATGAGGCCTCAACCATTTTTGGGGCACCGGTGACTTGGGATGGGCGGTGCTGGGAGATTTTGGGGGAGGTAGAGGAGCTCTATTTGTGGGAAGCGTTGAGAGGAAGGAAGGAGCACAAGTGCTAGTGAAGAGGAGAAGGAGAGATCTCAACCCCTTATATCCTTCATCTGCGGCAAGATTCGTCCGATCTGAACAATAACCATGCCACGCGTTGTGGAAGGAGCTGGGTAACCCCCACGTGATGATTACGCTGCCTCGATCTCCGCGCACACATTAAAACGATGCCTCGGTTCTGCGAAAGGCGGACCCACCAACGGTCGTGCTGGCGGAAATGTCTGTCACTGACGTGACTTGACCTTGGCTGGTGTCAGGTTACGTTAGAGGCCAAGTTCTAGCTTAGTTTGAATTTCAAGACGGAAACCCGAATAATGTATTCATAGGTCCGACTCGTTTTGAGACCCAGATCCTATCCTTTCTTTTGAAGTTTCATAACCCTTCAAGATTCTACAAGCCGAAGATCAAGCTAGACGATGATGAAATCCGACTCTGGATCTTGGAGGCTTCCGGGGGCTACTGTTGGGGATATACTTTCCAGGTATCCTCACTGTGCCTCACTGACCAAGGTGGCCCACTTTGTGATGTGGTCCGACCTTCGGTCGTTACCACATCATGGTCTCCAACTTATGCCGAGTCATCATGGACTCCAAAGGTGAATCCGTTCCTCTATGTGAGCCCATTTCCTACCCTCTTGAATGGTATACTACTTCATACTCCGTCCCATATCCATGATAGGTTCATACCGACGAGTACGGAGGCAAGGGAGGAAGCCTGGAGCACCAAGCCCGACAAGATGGAGGCTTGGACGAGAAGACGGAAGAAGCAGCAGCTGGAGCACCGGAGTCTCCAGCCTGCGCACACCGGAGTCTCCGGCCACACCGGAGTCTCCGGACCCATCTCCGAACCGACTCCCAGATCGAGCTCGAGGACAATCTGTCTGCCACTCCAGAGACGACACCGGAGACAGACCAGAGTCTCCAGCCCACCACACCGGAGTCTCTGGCCTGAGCGTATGGGCCTGCGCGCCACCAGTTGGGCCTTCGGCCCATGTACCCCTTAGTCCGCCCAGACTTTCCCCTTTTATTCCTAAAGTACCCTTGAACTAGTGGCTGGCCTATATATAGTGCCCCCACCCCCTCATGTAACCCTAGGCATAGATGATAGACTAAAGAAAACCCCCTTTGTGGAATCTCTTGTTTTGCCTCATCCCCTTCTACCAAAGGGGATCGACTATCGTCACCACCTCGTTGGAGTTTGCATCGCGCCTCCCTTGTTGTACAAGGCCTTGGCATCGGTGTCCCTTTGCCAAGACATCAAGACCCTCTCCAAGGTGTTCTTACCTCTCCACGTGGGATCGAGGGAGCACGTTGACCGATCTTGCCTTGCAAGGATTCTATTGGACCGGTGGCCACCGGTGAGAGCAATCGGCCTTGTATCGTGTGTGTTTTGCGTGTGTTCATCGTGTTCTTCGCGAGGTGTGTGTCCGCTTCCGCTACCTTCTCCCTTTCCCCTCGCTTTCCCATCGATTTGACCACGAGATTCGTGAAGATCGGGCCACCCACGGGGTTACCCCATAACATCTGGTATCAGCAGCTTTTGGTTGCCACGGATTTCTCCTCGATTTGGTCTTTTTCCCCATAAATTCGAAAATTCCACAAAAAACAGCCCCAATTCGTGTTTTGGATCGATCTGTGATTTGAGTGCGTTTTGGTAGGTTTTGATCCGTGGATTACTTGCTAAACTTGTTGATCTACCTTCCCCTGCGTTCCCATGTCCTAATTCCTTGATTTCCCCCACCAATTTCATGTTTTGGTTCGAGTTTTTCCGCCCAAGTCGCGTCTCGTTCGTGTTCTGGACACGCAGAAATCGACTGGACCAGAGTCTCCGGCCCCGGACCGGAGTTTCCGGTGTGAGTCACTCCAGACCGGAGTCTCCGGACCTCCAGACCGGAGTCTCCGCCCCCCTGCTGACAGAAAATCTGCATCACGGTTTTGAGCATAACTTTTGCATACAAACTCGGATTTTGGTGTTCTTTAGCTCATTTAGAAGAGGAGAAGGAGCTCTACATCATCATCTCTGTGGTTCATGCTATCTACTCCATCCAAATTCCTGCACAAGGTGGAATCCACCAATAAAGGGTGAAGATCGGCGACGAAAGGTATAAAAATTCCGCGATTTCTCCCCACTTGCATTCCTTTGTGAGCTACACTATCTTTGCGTTCAAGAAACACCTATTGAGACTAGTTCCTCCTATGATTGCTTGGGCTATGCAGATTTGATACCTTGTAGAATTCCGAGCAAAAGTTGTGAGTGCGCTATCTCATATAGTTATCTTGTATAGTTGTTGGCACAAGGAAGAGGCAAGTGAAAAAGAAAAGAAAAATAGAAAAATAAAAAGAAGAAAAAGAAAGAAAGAAACAAGTGCCTCATAGAATAGGAAGCGCAAGCTCGATGAACATCAAATAGGTGGTACTTATTGTGCATATCTTGTAGCCCACCAATTTATTGCAATCAAACTAGCGTCTCTCCTTGCACTTGTGCGACACGAGCTTATAGTCTTCGCTAGGTAATCTTTTGGTTCTTAGCTCACTTTATCCGTCGCAGAAGTCCCATTTATCCCACCGTGTGTGTTTCCTTGTATATATTCCTTCTTGTGGATTGACTTGTTTTGCTTTGTGATCATCGTGGTTCTTTACTTGCCATTACAACATCTTGATTTCGGATTTGTTCTTGACATGCCACCTTCCATACCTATCCACCATAAGCTTTGTGTGTGTGTGTGTGTTTTAGTGGTTAGTTGGTTTTGGTGTTCCGCGTGAACTTCACTTTGCTTGGTTTTGATTGCTCTCAAGTGTTGCCACTTGCACGATACTATCTTCCAAGGTAAAGTAAGGTTTGACGGTACATCTCTAACCCCCTACCACTTCCATATACACCACTTGGTATTGTGAATCATGTCTAGGGACTCCGGAATCGAGGATGATATCTATGAAGAATCCATGATGAGCCACCACGACTACGACTCCACAAGTATAGAGGACATGATGGAGCACTACACCGACAATGGCTCTGCATGCTTTGAGGACCCGGAGCATTGCACCTATGATGGCTCCACATGCATGGAAGAAATGGAGCACGTCATCAACTATGGCTCCTCAAGAATGGATGACTTTGAGCTCTACATCGACAATGGCTCATCATGCATGGAGTACATGGAGCACTACACCGACAATGGCTCCACATGCTTGGAGTACATGGAGCACTACACCGACAATGGTTCCACATGCTTGGGTGATATGGAGTACTACATCAACAACGACTCCCCAAGCATGGACGACTTCGAGTGCTACAATGACGATGCCTCACCAAGTATGGAGGACATGGCGAACATCTCCAACTTTGAGAGCTCTTCCATGAGCCATGAAGAATACCTCCAACGCTTGGAGATGGAGGACTACTACGCCAAGTTAGCGGAGATGCATCATCAAGAAACCATGACCTTCAAGGCCAAGTGTGCCACACCAAAGGGCACCACCTACTTTGATGATCCACCTCCAAGGCGTCAAGCGCCACCACCTACATGGCGTCATGCACTACCATCTCCAAGGCAACGAGAGCCATCACCTCCAAGGCGTCAAGTGCATCTACCTCCAAGGCATCAAGTGCCATCTACTCCAAGAAGAGTGGCGCCCAAACATCATCTTCCACACAAGGCGCCATGAAGCAAGAATCTTCATCGACATATATCCTCTCAGGATCATCACCAACATCAAGAGGATGCAAGACGTCGTTCAAGGCATCTTCGCCATGAAGATGAAGAATACATGTTGAGCACCATCCATAATGCTCACCGAAGCTCAAGAAGGCACAACTATCAAAAGAAGAGTGCCAAGGATAAGGAGCATCGTCGTGAGCGTCATGTGGATGACCAAGTGCGCCATCTACATCAACCTTTGGCAAGGCACGCCAATGACCTCCGTCGACACCATCATAAGGCACCGTCAACTACTCGTGCCACCACCAAAATGGCACCAAGAGCAAGCTCTCCTCCATGCCATCAAGCTTCAACGCCCAAACTTGACGTCCTAGATGACGCATGCAACTTCATGGATGAGGAGGACGAAGACCTCTACTTCGCCAAGTTGGACGAGTACGCCAAGAGGATTACACAAGCCAAGGTGCAAGATGGCGATGACAAGGTCGAGAATGGTGAGCATGGGACTTTCCCTTCACCAAAGGAGGCGCATGGAGTTGAGAGAACCGAGCCTACCCCCATATGCTTGAGTGATGATGTGGTACCAATCCCATGTGAGTATGAGAGCCACTTAGCCCACTTGGGTGAAAGCAAGAGTTAGATGAGCGACTCCACCATATGTGAGATTGAGTGCTTCCACTTGGAGGGCATGAGTGATACACCGAGTGAGTTGAGAGTGGTAGTTGATAGGTCACATGAGACCATTTTGATTTCTAACAACTTACCCTCTACCACTAGTGTGTTTTCTCATGATATGCTAGGTTCCATGGATCAAGAAGTGCCAAACTTGCAGATGATGGTGCCTCCAACCAAGAAGATGTACATGGTGGATGAAGATGATGCCATCCCCATATTGGATGAATAAGTCGCCCACATGGAGGGCAATGCTACCACAACACCCACTTCATATGAGAGGTATGAACAAGGTAAGAATACGAGTGTTGATGATGCCATGATCCCACTAGTGGACATGATGATTTGTGATGATTGGCATGCTATGGATGATGTTTGTGATATCACATATGACTCATTGGTATTTCCATGTGATACTTTGTCATTGCATAATGTTGAGCATGTGAAATTATTTGATTGTGATGATGTTACCATAGACATGCCATGATCTAAACGTTACGTTGATGATATCATTGCTTGCACTTTGTTGCACAATTTCTCTTTCAAATGTTTTGCTTGTAATGATGTTACCAATGTTACCCCTCGGATAATGCTTTGTCATGAGTGTTTCACAATTCTCCCGTTGCTTGCAATAAGTTGAATAATTGCTCTTTTACTTGTTTTGCTTGCAACAATAATTCTAACATGGTTTATATTGAGATGGCCCCCATAGCTTTCTCAAATTTTAGAGATTTTGGTAAATGCCATGATAAGCATGTTCACCACTTGCATACTCACCATGCATCTATTTCATACTTGATTGACACTCGTGGTGATGTGCACAAGAAGAGATAAGTCATGATGGATGATGTGTTTCTCTACCATGCACACACGTTCTTCCTTTTGTGTTTGATGTGTGTAGGTACCCGCACAAGAATGTCAACCTCGGTTGAGCACGAGTTGACAAAAAGATCTCTAGAGAGCATCCCACAAGTGAGTTCAAGATCGAACCCAGCTCTGATACCTTTTGCATGCTTTGCATCTTTCATGTTGACAAATTGCTCTTTCCTATGGTTTGATTGCAAGCATGTTGATGGTATTCTTTCACCTTGTGACAATCATGTCTCATTGCTATTGGATATTGATGCTTTGTGTGTTGCCACAAAAATGTTGAACAATTCCTCTATCCGATGTTTTGTGTGCAACCATAATGCCATTATGAGCATGTATTGTCATGAGAGCTTCCAAGTCTCTCGTATTGTTGTTGCAACAAACATAAGGACCACTTGCTCTTTCATATGGTTTGTTTGCAAACATGTTGTTTTTACTTCCACTTGTGATACTCCAATGCCCATGATCTTTGTTTTTGATGATATGTGTATGGCATCCAACATATTGAAAAATTGTTCTTTCCAATGGTTGGTTTGCACACATAATGATGTTGTTTACGCGTCAACCTCTATGGACCAAGAATTGACAAGACGAACCGTAGAGAGTTACCTATGGCTGCCCTTCAATGAGCCATCTCTACATCCTAAGGTGACTTCACTCTACTTGAGGACTCATAATATAATCTTCATGAATTGTCTACGCTTTGAGTGTTGCTTCGCTTTTGTGGTGAGCTTTGTAGGCTTCATGGAAAGTGAAGGAACATTGAGGTGTTGTCAATTCAATCTTCCCGAGGACGACTATATGGTGAACCCCAAGATCAAGAAGGTCTCTCGACATCTTCTACTTTTTGATAAGCATGTAGAGTCGAGGACGACTCTTTTTGAACAGAGGGGAGATGATGTGGCCCGACCTTCGGTCGTTACCACATCTTGGTCTCCAACTTATGCCAAGTCATCATGGACTCCAAAGGTGAATCTGTTCCTCTATGTGAGCCCACTTCCTACCCTCTTGAATGGTATACTACTTCATACTCCGTCCCATATCCATGATAGGTTCATACCGATGAGTACGGAGGCAAGGGAGGAAGCCTAGAGCACCAAGCCCGACAAGACGGAGGCTTGGAAGAGAAGACGAAAGAAGCAGCATCTGGAGCACCGGAGTCTCCGGCCTACGCACACCGGAGTCTCCGGCCACACCGGAGTCTCCGGACCCATCTCCGAACCGACTCCCAGATCGAGCTCGAGGACAATCTGTCTGCCACTCCAGAGACGACACCGGAGACAGACCGGAGTCTCCAGCCCACCACACCGGAGTCTCTGGCCTGAGCGTATGGGCCTGCGCGCCACCAGTTGGGCCTTCGGCCCATGTACCCCTTAGTCCGCCTAGACTTTCCCCTTTTATTCCTAAAGTACCCTTGAACTAGTGGCTGGCCTATATATAGTGCCCCCACCCCCTCATGTAACCCTAGGCATAGATGATAGACTAAAGAAAACCCCCTTTGTGGAATCTCTTGTTTTGCCTCATCCCCTTCTACCAAAGGGGATCGACTATCGCCACCACCTCGTTGGAGTTTGCATCGCGCCTCCCTTGTTGTACAAGGCCTTGGCATCGGTGTCCCTTTGCCAAGACGTCAAGACCCTCTCCAAGGTGTTCTTCCCTCTCTGCGTGGGATCAAGGGAGCACGTTGACCGATCTTTCCTTGCGGGGATTCTATCGGACCGGTGGCCACGGGTGAGAGGAATCGACCTTGTATCGTGTGTGTTCTGCGTGTGTTCATTGTGTTATTTGCGAGGTGTGCGTCTGCTTCCGCTACCTTCTCCCTTTCCCCTCGCTTTCCCATCGATTTGACCACGAGATCCGTGAAGATCGGGCCACCCACGGGGTTACCCCATAACACTTTGGGTTAGAGCTTTGCTTCACGGGCGTCCCAGTCAGGGAGAAGAGACGGAATCCAGTCCGGCTACGGGAAGGCCTAGAAGACTTACCGACATAGGCATGTTATGTTACTTGTAGTTCAAGTTGTACTCTGTAACCTCTTAGTCATAGTAGGATAGGTCTCTCCTATAAACCCTAGGCTGGATATCTATATAATCCGTCCTAGGGTACGCCTTTAGGGAACCTCTCAATAGCCTACAATCTCAACTCGCACAAACGAAACCCTTGTAACCCATATTTTGGCTCTGCCGTATTAGTAGATTGCTAGCGGGAGTACGATCCGTCCAAAGCCGGCGGATTCGAACCTGGGTAAACTTGTGTGCTCACCATCCCGGAATACCGTATGTCTCACATCCCTCTCTTCCGCACGCCTCGAGGACCCCCTCATGGCATACTTGTCATCAATCTGACGATAGCATCCCTCTCATCGTTCTTGACGAGACCTGGATTCCGACTAGGGAGGTTGTGACGGCCTACACCATCATGTCTTTCGGTGAGATCGATGTTTACATCGGTTTCGCTAAACCTGACCCACCCACCCTAGTAGTGATGATAGAGGCAGAAGAAGATTCTAGGTCCAGTTTGTCCGTGGAGGCGGCAGAGTTCTGGATCCCAGAAAATCCCAATCCCACACAGCCCGCGCCTAACACGGAGATAGTGGAGAAAGCTGAGCCTGAAGCAGATCTTACTGTGAACGTCGAATCTGGAGTGGGTCTCCTTAGCTAGGCCGAATCCTAGATCAATCTTCCCAATGAGGTCGAAATCTAGGGGGAAAAAGACAACAACTCTGGTTCCAGCTCTGTCAACACCGGAACGGATCAACCTTTCCTGAGATACATGTTGAGGCGTATGATGCTGCATGACGCCAGCGTGGATGAGATTCTTGAGACCATCAGACATTTTGAGGAAGCCCACGAAAGCCGCAACTACCTCAGGACGCATGCATCGCACTTTTCCGGATATGTTGGATCCGGATCCGGCTCTGCCGATGCTGGAGACAATGAAGACTAGGTGCTTGAGGCAATCGGAACAAACCCTGACTTATCGGCATCTTCGGATGATTCGATGACATCGGCGGATTTTCGAAAGTTCTCCGTGGAGTATGAAGAGGAGTACAACTCCAAAGCTACAGAAGAAGGAGAAGCCATGGATGAAGGATTCAGAGAAAATTCTCCCAAAGCGCAGGATGATATGGATCTCGGAGATAATCCTGACGTCAAGATGTCCGAAAGTACTGATCAGAGCTTGACTCTAGGAAACTGACCCAAAGCCATCTTTGCTACCGGCGCTGCCAAGAAGGCAAGGAAGAAGAACAAGAAGAAGACTCTGGCAAAAGACCCTCTGGCTAAGGAGGTAGTTGCCAAAGAATATGAAGAAGACTCGGATGGAGCCCTAATCCCAGACGAGCCAAATGAAAATATGGTGGATGGACACGTGGTTACCCCTGGTGCCCATAAACTCATTGGAGATGCGTTAACTACGCCAATCCCTAGTGTTGTAGGCCTCACACCTGCAGAATTGGAAGATAGGGCCCAAGCCCTAGAAGCGCATCGTCAAGTACTCCTGGATGAGGCTAACAACCTCCTAGAAGAGAAGAAGCGCATTGCATCTGTGGGGCAGTTTAACTCCCTGCATCACCAGAAGACCCGAAACAACCCCCTGTGGGCTAACAAAAATCCGGAAGTCCACAAGACCCTCTTTGAGGGAGATGACGCTATCAAGGGAGAACCTTGGCTCGATAGCAAAGGAGATCTGGTATATGGAACACCAGTGGAAAACACTGCTGCAGCTCGAGATATCCTGGCGAACAATCCAAACCCAGATCAAGTCTGGTTGGGCGTAAAGCTACTTACCAAGGGTCTGGAGCAACATTAGGCCGTGAAATCCGGGAGTAGAAAACTGGTCTCCAAATCCGACCAATGTCGCATGCATCCAGCTTGGCATGACATAAGGCCTCGACGGGACCTGGAACAGCATCACCGTTCCGACCGTCGGGAAGACAACTACTCAAGAACCATATCTTCAGGGAAACAACATAGAGCCGCACGTGACTGGAGCAATGTTGCTTCGGCCGCGGAGTGAGATGCAGTTGCAGCACTGGTTCCGTGGCAGCCTCCCCAGCGACAGTTGAATAATCGCATGGAAGATGAAGAAGAGCGACGTCGGGAGGAGGACCGACAAAGGATGCCACCTCCTAGACATACAAGTCGTCCGGCTGAACCTCATCACAATGGGGGAAGTGACAGATGAAGGAACGACAGACACCGTGCCGAGTCAAGCCGGCAGGGGGCTCATCGTAATCAAGACCTTCCACAGAACCAGAATAACGACGCTCCGGATGGAGGCCGACACTCAGCCGAAAACAATCCACCTGCACCACCCTGTCCACCAAGCAGCCATCATAGCGGCTTTCGAGGAGGCCAAGGAGGGCGTCGTGGCGGAGGAGCTGGTGGCAGAAGCAGAAGTCCGGCACCAAGGCACCACAGCCATAGTGAATAACCAAGATGGCATTCTCTGTCACCAAGTGACGCGAGGCACCGGATCAACTCTAACATAGAGGCGCGGCGCTACGAGTCCGACAATATTTATGTGGGTCCAAAATTCTTCGGACCATGCATTCGACAAACAAACTTCCGGAAAGGATTTGCTATCTCAAGACACATCCAACCCTACGACATTGTGGCCCGACCAGACAATTGGCTTCAGGATTTTTTCCAGGCTTGTTGCATCACCAAAGGCAGAAATAGCTTGGTCGCGACCCGGTATCTCCCACTTATGCTAAGGAAGACGGCATGATCCTGGCTCAATGAACTTCTGGAAAAGACCATCCACAACTGGTATGACATGCAAAGCGCGTTCTTTCGGAATTTTGAAGGCACATAATGAGGCCCTGTATGGTAGGAGACCTATTGCGTTGCACCCAGAAAGCCGGAGAAACTTGCCAAGATTATCTCGGACGATGGATCGACACCAAGAACTCATGTGAGGGAGTAAACGATCAGACTGTGATTGAAGCTTTCATTGCAGGGCTCCCTATTGGTTTACTCCGTCACCGTTTGAAGTGCGACAAGGTCACAGATCTTGGAGAGATCATAGAGACGGCGAGCAAATATGCAGACACTGGCGATGACGCGGAAGGACTACTGAATGTCTTGGCTATACCACAGTTGGCAAAACAGCCGAAGCAACAAACTTAGAAGCGCAAGAACACCTTGGAAGAAAAGCCCAACGCGGAAACCTCGGTTCTCAACGCTACTTTCGGGTCTGGAGGACGAGGAGGGCACGGAGGCAGCCGCGGATGCGGTCGTGGGACATCTAGAGTCCAAGGTAGAGGAGACTAGCAACCTAGAAAAACCTACTCTTGGGCCAACATTGCCAACAATCTGTGTGTATATCACTTAGATGCCAACGGAGGCTCGTCCCACACAAATGCCGAGTGTCGTTTCAGTGACGACATCAAGAAATACAAATCTGCTCACTATAGGGCCAAACGAAGAAAGGGAAAGAAGAATCCCAAAAAATAAAAAGAGACCAAAGAAGATTTCGACATGGAGGAAGCAGAGCCTTCAAATCCCAAGTCAGATGGAAAGAAGAACTTCCCAACAAAGAAAGACACTTATGTCACTTTCCTTGGGTCTCAACCAGCAAAGGTCAAGAAAGCATTTTTGCATGAGCTCAATGCAACGGTTCGGGTTGTCCCTCAGTTCTTGGACTGGTCGGAAGTGATAATCATCTTTGACTGTGCTGATCATCTGCCTAAGTTTCACATGCGAGGAAAGTACGCTTTAGTCGCCAGTCCACTTATTGATGGCTATGGTTTCTCCAAGACCCTCATGGATGGCGGTGACATCATCAACATCCTTTACATCGAAACGCTGCGTAAGATGAGGATCTCGGAAACTCGGCTGAATCACAACTTTGTGATCTTTCACGGAGTTGTCCCAGGAAGACAAGCAAATTCCCTAGGAGAGATCATTTTGGATGTTACTTTTAGAACTCCAAAGAACTACCGGACGGAAACATTTTCCTTCGAAGTGAGCCCATTCAAGAGCGCATATCACGCTATCTTTGGACGGTCGACTTACTGGGATTTTATGGCTCGTCCATGTTACATTTATAATATGATGAAAATTTCAGGTCCCAAGGGCATGATCACCATCAGGGGAGACCCGAAGAAAGCATGAGAGTGGAAGGACGGAAATGCCGCCTTTGCTAAAGCCGTACTACATGCCCAGGAGTACCAGGAGATCAAGAAGACCATCGACCCGTCCGAGATGCCCACGATGAAGAAGGAGGTTACAAAGCTGACTCCAGAGTTCAAGGCATCGGAAGAGACAAAGACGACGTTGTTGAAGGATGATGACCCCTCCAAGGTGACTCGGATAGGTGTAGGTTTAGATAGCGCATAGGAAAGTGCACTCATCAAGTTCCTGCAAGCCAATCAAGATATCTTCGCATGGCAGCCATCTGACATGACCAGAGTACCTAGGGAACTTACTGAGCACTCTCTAAATGTACACCCAAACTCTAAACCCGTCAAACAGTACTTACAACATTTTGGTGATGAAAAGCGAAAAGCAATAGCTGAGGAACTAGCCTGGCTCGAGTTAGCCGGATTCATAGAAGAGGTCATCCACACTGAGTGGTCGGCCAATTCTGTAATAGTCCCTAAAAAGGATAACACTGAATTAAGGATGTGTGTTGATTATACTGCCTTGAAAAAGGCTTGTCCCAAAGATCAGTTTGCTCTGCCTAGAATTGATCAAGTTATCGACTCTACGGCAGGCTCAGAACACCTATGTTTTCTCGACGCATATTCCGGTTATCACCAAATCCGAGTGAAGGAATCAAACAAAGTCAAAAATTCATTCATAACCCCCTTCAGAACCTTATGTTTCATTACGATGCCCTTTGGGCTCAAGAATGCAGGAGCTACGTACCAGCGATGCAGTGTTGCCTCCACGATCAAATCGGACGGAATGTACATGCATATGTGGACGACATAGCGGTGATGTCCAAAAAGAAGGAAACCTTGATTTCCGACTTGGAGGAAACGTTCGCCAATCTATGAAATACAACATAATGCTTAATTCGAAGAAGTGTTTCTTTGGAATACCAGCCGGAAAATTGTTAGGTTTTATCGTGTCTCAAAGAGGCATAGAGGTGAACCGAGACAAAATTAAGGCTATACTCAATATTTCCAGGCTGACTTGCCTGAAGGACATTCAAAGGCTAACTGGTTGCATTGCTACAGTCAGTCGGTTTGTAAGCTGGCTCGGTGAAAGAGCCGCACCACTCTACAAGCTCCTGAAAAAGAGTAAAAAGTTGGTTTGGACTGATGAAGCTGAAGTTGCACTACAAGACCTGAAAGTAGTACTCTCGTCTGCTCCTATCCTTGCAGCATCGGAACCTCATGAATCAATGTTGCTATATCTGGCTGCGACAAACATAGTCGTCAGCATCGTCATGGTGGTGTAAAGACCAGAGGAAAAAACGGAACACCTAGTGCAGCGTCCGACTTACTACCTCAGTGAAGTCCTAACTGAATCAAAGAAGCAGTATCCGCATTATCAAAACCTGGCTTATGGTGTGTTCTTCGCATCTAGAAAGCTACGACATTACTTTTAGGAGCACCAAATTACCGTGGTGAGCACAGCTCCCATGAGAGACATAATTAACCACAACGATGCTACAGACATGTCGCAAAATGGGGAATAGAGCTTTCAGCTTTCGACATTGAGTACAAACCCCGTACAAAAATTAAATCCCAAATCCTCGCTGACTTTACCGCTTATTAGCCAGAGACAACGGAGAATATGACCCTCCCAGAGTTGGAATATTGGACCTTGCATTTTGACGGGTCTAAAGCGCTCGGGGGCTCGGGGGCTGACATGGTGCTCAAATCACCCCAAGGAGATAAGCTTTTCTATGTATTGCAGATCCACTTCACGACAACAAACAACATTGCTGAATATGAAGCACTGCTGCATGGAATCCGGATTGCTAAAGATATTGGCATCCGACAACTTATCTTTTATGGAGACTTGGATCTTGTCGCTCAACAAGTGTCAGATCACTGTAATGCAAATAAACACATGGCAGCATATAGGGCTATCGTGGATGAACTATCTAAATCGTTCGAAGGGTTTGAGGTTCAAGACATCCCTTGAACAGAAAATGAGGAAGCAGATGCATTATCTCGAATAGGCTCTGCACGGAAGAAGGTCCCGATGGCGCTTTTTAGAGCACCTCAAAGTTCCCTCTATAATAGGAGTTAATGAGGAATATCCGACCAAGTCCGACTCACCTTTAGTAGTAGTTATGGCTGTGATTCCCAGCTGGACAAAACCCTACCTAAATTTCTTGGTAGACGAAAAATTACCCGAAGACGAGGTTCTCAGCCGACAGATCGTCCGATTGTTTTAGAATAACACATTGTTTTTCTGGTACTCTATGATGCAGGAGAAGAGGTAGCAGCGATACGTTGCTAACGTATCTATAATTTTTGATGTTCCATGCTTGTTTTATATCTACTTTATTATGTTTTGTCCACACTTTGGAGTACTTTTACACATTTTCTGGAACTAACCTATTAACAAGATGCCACAGTGCCAGTTGCATGTTTTCTTCTGTTTTTGGTTCCAGAAAAGCCAGAAAATGAATATTCTCGGAATTGAACCGGACAAAAGGCAAAGTCAATATTTTACCGGAAGACTCACGGAGCCAGAAGACGAGACGGAGAGGGGCCAGGGCTAGCCACACCATGTGGTGGCGCGGGCTAGCCCTGGCCGCACCACCAGGTGGTGTGGGCCCCTGGTCCACCCACTGACCTTGCATCTTCGCCTATAAGAAGCCTCCTGATGCAAAAACCCTAAGTTGAAAAGCCTCCAGCCACGGAAATTTCCGCAGCACCGCCGCCACCGAAGGGGAGATTCGGGGGATAGAAAGTCTCTATTCCGACACCCTACCGGGACGGGGAAGTGAGGTGTAAGGAGAAGGGTGAGAGGGTTGGCCTTTTATAGGAGGAGGGGGTACCCCTCCCCATGGTCGGCGCCCCATGTGGGGTGACCCCTCACCTCCCCCATTCATGTGGTGGTAACCCCCTCCACATAAAAGTGTCCCTTAACATTCCTCTTTAAAGTCTTTACTTTAAATGCATTAAATTTATCCAAATTTAATGCTCTCTCATTTAATAAAACTCTTTTATTAATTTTATTCAGAATTTTTTTAATTACTTTAATTAACAAAAATTCACATAAAACCCCCTGCAACATTTCAATATTACATGCAGAACCAATTTCAGCAATTTCACCCAAAACAGTTTCAGTGTCTATTGAAATAATTCCAGCGCTTTGCAATTCATTCGTCTGAAACATAATTGCTCCAAATGGTGTTGGTGTCCCTTAAGTGTGTCACCCTATGGTTCGTGAATAATGCAGACATGAGCGAGACCTCTCTCAGATCAATAATTAGAAGCGGGACCTGGAGATCCATACTGACTCCTACACATTCTATGATGACTTCTGTGATCGTGAGAACCTTTAACGTTAGTAACTAAATCCCTTTGTCTTGCGATATATTACATGTCCTTGATTCGATCATCAGCATCTCCTTACCTAGTTTGATCTCGTTATCGACATGTATTCTTTTCTCGTTCCCGTGATATAACATTCTAGTGATCTCATCACTTGCTTACAAGCTAACCAATGTGATATCACCGAGAGGGCCCAGAGTATATCTATCCGTCATCGGGATAAATCCCACTCTTGATCCATGAGCCTCTACATAACACTTTTGTAGCACTACACCCACCTTTATAACCACCCTTTCACGGTGTGACGTTTGATATTATCAATATACTCTTCTAGTGTTAGTGATTAACATGATCTCATGGTCTAAGGACTAGGATTACTTCGTTGGATTTTATAGCAATATAAACACAATGACTTTAATCGTAATGCTATACTTCGGATGAATGTTCATCACATCATTCCACTAATGTTGTGACCTCGTTATTAACAACATCCAATGTCCATGATCAGGAAACTTTGATCATCTTGTTAATCAACGAGCTAGTTTATAAGAGAGGCATAACTAGGAACTTTCCTTTTGTTTATTAAACACACATGTATTAACGTTTCCAAATTAATACAATTATACCATGCAAAATAAACATCTATCATATACTTGGAATATATATAATAACAACTTTATTATTGCCTCTCTGGGCATATTCCCTTCAACGAGGAGATGAAGTAATCTCTGGTGCTGTAGAAGGCATTGGGGTAGGAGTCATAGGCGGAGCAGCAGGCGAAGTAAAAATTGACTTTGACTGTCGTAGAGGCTTTATCGGGATTCCCTTCCCCTTTCCCTTGATGAGCTATTTAGCTCTGAAGTAGTGACAGTACAAGATCGTTACGCTTTAGAAAGAATGAGAAATAAAATACAAAGACCTTGTGAAGAAAGTTACCTCTTCACAACAGGCACTTCTTTCGTGCCAATAAAAACAGTCGGAGTCTTACGCTTTCGAGTAAGCGCCTCCGGCAGTGCTACAAGTTCTCCATCCTCCTGAGAGATCCTAGGAGGATATCCCTCAAGAGGAGCAAGCTCCAACTCGGGGAGGTCAGCAAGCTGAAAGAAGAATTACCTCAGTATTGTAAAAAGTTGTAACAAAGTATGGACGAACACATATTCGAGTAACTGCTGGAAAACTTACTAGTGTCACGGTATCGTCAGCCGTATGCATGTCCAAGGAAAGATCCTGAATCTTCCTCTCGATCCGCTCTTTGATCAACCATTTGATCTAGGACTCATAGTCCTTGTCCTAATATGATTTTGAGCAGATCTGGAGAGAATCTGTCTTGCTCTTGGTGATTGAATGCATGAGCCGATCACAATGGTGTTGGAGAGGCTAGATCCAGCATGCCAGCCAGCAGTGAATTAGATCGGATCCTTTTAGAACCTTGTGCTTCATTAGATACTCGATCCGCCTCTTGGCAAGAAGCAGATCGTCGGTGAGAGACGGAGCTTCTGCATCCCAGGACTCTTGGGGCATGGCGGCGCCGTCGACAAAAGCCGGTAAAGCAGTTGCTTTGCCAGGAGCCGGTCTGTCCTTATGATAAAAGAACATGGACGGCCATTTCTTCACGGACTCGCTAGCTTTGATTCTAGCATAGACTCGTTCTCTCCTAACATAAAAGCTGAGAGTTCCGGTAATATAAGGATTACCGGAAGTGATGGAATTTCTCTAGGTACCAAAGTAGTACCGGAATAGAACAAGACACGGTCTAATTCCGAGATACCCCTCACACAAAGATGTGTAAGCGCTCATTTCTAAGATTGAGTTTGGGGGGAGATTGTGCAGTTGAACTCTGTAGTGATCTATAACCTCATAGAAGAAATCTGAGGGAGGAAAACTCAAACCTCTGTCGAGGTGGGTGCCAAAGTGCACTCGCTCGTCGGTGTTGGGGGTGGGGATGGTTTGACCGAAACCGCTCCGCTAGTCACCGGCCCGGAGGAGGCCTTCCTTATCGATGACCAGGAGCTTGTCGTTGTCAAGGACACAGGGGATCTAGACCCCGTGGAAGTTCTCCTTCTCCACCACTGCGGGGGCCGTCGCCGTTCTCGCCGCCATGCCGAAAGACGAAGCATCAGCCATTTTGCGAGAGGTGGTGACCTAGGATGGGCGGCATTGTGCATTTGGAGGGAGGCAGAAGAGCTTTTGCACGGAAGCATCGAGAGGAAGGAGAAGACACTAGTGTTGGTAAGGAAGAAAGAGGAAATCTTGACCCCTTATATCCCTCACCTGTGCTAAGATTCGTGCAAGATGAACAGTAATCATGCCACGCGTTTTGGAAGGAGCTAGGTAACCTCCTCGCGAGGATTACGCCACCTCGATCTCCACGCACGCATTAAAACGATGCCTTGGTTCCGCAAAAGGCGGACCCACAAACAGTTAAGCTGTCAGGAATGTCTGTCAGTGACGTGACTTGACCTTGACTGAGCCAGGATACGTCAGATACCAAGTTCCGGCTTAGTTTGAATTTCAAGCTGGAAACCTAAATAATGTATTCATAAGTCCGGCTTATTTTTAAGACCAAGATCCTATCCTTTCTTTTGAATTCTTAGGAACCCTTCAAGATTCTACAAGCCGAAGATGAATCAAGCTAGACGATGGTGAAATCCGACTCTAGATCTCAGAGGCTTCCGGGGGCTGTTGTTGGGGATATACTTTTCGGGTACCCTCACTGTGCCTCACTGACCAGGGTGGCCCACTTCGGGTTAGAGCTTTGCTTCACGAGCGGCCCAGTCAGGGAGAAGAGACGGAGTTTATTCCGGCTACGAGAAGGCCTAGAAGACTTACCGACATAGGCATGTAGTGTTATTTGTAGTTCAATATGTACTATATAACTTACTCTTAGTCGTAGCCGGATAGGTCTCTCCTGTAAACCCTAGGCCAGATATCTATATAAATTGTCCTAGGGACCAGCCTTTAGGGCACCCCACAATAGTCTACAATCTCAACTCGCATAGGCGAAACCCTTGTAACCCATATCCGGCTCTACCGTATTACTGGATTGCTAGCAGGAGTAGGATCTGTCCAAAACCGGAGGATTCAAACCTGGGTAAACTTGTGTGCTCACTGTCCCGGAACACCGTACATCTCACACCTCTCTCTTCGGCACGCCTCGAGGACCCCCTCATGGCGTACTTGTCCTCAATCCAACAACACCGGTGTGGTCCGGAGTTTCCCACAAATCTCCGGAGTGAATCAAAATGAAGCCGAGGGTCATTCTGTCTAGTGGTCCAGAGACAGACCGGATGTTGGCCAAAATCTCCGACGTGGTGTCTCGGACCGGAGTTTCCAGTGTCCCGCGGACCAGAGTTCCTGCCAAATCCCCGGAGTGAGTGACAGGACCAGGCCCATGTCAGTCAAATAGGCGGTCTGGAGATGGACCGGAGACGGGCCGAAATCTTCGGTGTAGTCCGGAGTTTCTGGTGTGCAGATGTTGCGACCTCGGATCGTTAAGGATCCTAAGTCCCTGTGAATTACATGCTAGTCCCTAGATCATTAGCTAGCACTTCACAGTCGATCAATATCATGTAAAACACAAGTCATTATTACATGAATAATCCAGAGTATAATTATTACAACTTGCATAGCTTATAGCTAGCTCAAATAAAACAGCGGAAACTAAGTAATCTTGAGTCCATCAACGCCTCAGGCTAGTTGCGTGAAGACCCGCGATCCCTACGCACCTTTCAGTCTTCGGATTCTACACATAAGACGTGCAGCCAACAAGTTGGGTCAATACTTTGAATGTATTGGCAAATTACACCAAGGAAAGAATAAGACTATCTCTACATGCAAGGCTAAGTGTAGGCTTTGGGGTTCTTTTGCATAAAGCCAATTTTCTCTAAGTAAGAAGAAAAGAGAAAGAGTTTTCCCTACTTTGTAAACTTTGATAAGTAGTATAGGGTCGAATGGAACACGTGGATATTACTCACCAAGTGTCCAATCAACCTAGCACTTGGATATTACGCACCAAGTTCCCAAAATCCCACCCAATGGCGATATTACTCACGCCTTGGGGTTTATAAAACTTTAAGTTTGGAAAAGAGAGAGGAAGATCTTTCAGAGGCTCCATCCTTCAGATGCTCAATGTTGTTCTGTTTCCATGAACACGGCTGATCGATCAGATTGCAATACTCTCGAGAGGTTGTGCACTTTCCCCACAATCCACGATCAAGTCCTTTTACAGACAAGACCGTGGCGAAGCCTTCCCTTAGTAGCCCCTCTACCAGCTGGATCCAACCGTGCGAAGAACCTCCAAATGTTGGTACCCTGGTGAGGTTTCCCACTAAGTACTAAGCCAAGACAGAGCCCATATGTATTGTGGTTGCACTAGAAGCTTCTGAATTCTGAAACATGGTAGACTTCTTTGATTCCTGGGCGGCCGTCCTCCACCAAAATTCCACTCGTTGTCCCGACAACCATTCCGCCCAGAAGAAAACTTAGTTTTCATTTTGAAGGAGGTTTTGAGAGGAAAAGGTTCGCTCGAGAGAGCTTTTATACTTAGAAATTTTTTGAGTCTTTCGAACCCCCCAACGGTACTTAGTATATATATAGCATAGCAAGCAATACTTAAAAACAGGGGAACCTAATAGGACGGAAATTCCTAAGTATAAAGCTACTCATGGCATGCTACAAAACCGCACTTGCAAAAATAGTAATAAGAAAATCTACTAAAGACCTACACATGCATACTACTAGATTTGAAGAGTAAAAACATGCATAGTCGAAAACTGGGACATAATATGTACAAGTGGTGTAACTTGCCTTGATCCGAGCAGCACTCTACACAACAGTACTCCTCAGCGCACTCCGAACAATCTAACAAAACACAAACATAGATCCAATCACAATTTGCACAAAACAATGTCACGAAGGTGAATATGCATGCATGCAACACGGTAATATGCAAGGATGGATTCAATTTCGACCAAGGGTTTTATTCTAGGGTGTTGTTGAGTTGGGGATGTCATTAGAATCGATTCCCCACAGATTTTAAGTATTTGGGGTTAATACCTAAATAAACAAGCTCATAACTAGATCTACACCTCCAATCTACCTCAAAACAGATCTGATCACTCCAAGCAAGTTATAACAATTTTCCACAGAAGATCTCGTTGATACAAAGCCAACGCAACAAGAATCAACTAAAACAGATCTACGGATAATTTTCTAGAATTAAAATACTCTAATCTAAACTTTAAATCCTACTGCAAGATTACTTCAGTGAACCAGCAATATAATTGTAGATCTGTGTTCCACTCACTTTTGTGAATCCAACGGTATATTATACGCAATTTTTGGACAAAAACTCGAATTACTATGAAATAAACAAGATTAAAACAATTCTGCCTATTTTAGAAAAAAACAGGACGGCGGCCAGCTACTCGGCGACAAGTGGCGGCCAGCTACGCGGCGACAAGTGGTGGCCTGGGGTTGGTCCAGCGGGGCGCGCGGGGCTGACGAGGCGCGCTGACGCGGCAAGTGCCACGCGGCGTGACGCGATAGGCCGATACCCCTTCAGCCTGGCCATCTAATCTGAGACGTTGGATTCGGATCGGACGACTGGGAGGGGGGTGGTCGGCGGCTTACCGTGGTGGGTGGCGACGAGGTCGACGACGGACGGTGGTGGCGCGTCGGTGGTGGTCGGCGGTCGGTGGCGATGGCGAGGCGGTGCTTCCCCGGCTCGACGGAGTAGACGACGGCGGACGGCCTCTCGCCGTGGTTCCGTTCCCGGAGACGGTGTCGGCTCCCTCCCTTCGAGGCGACAGCGAGCGGCGACTGGAACTCGCGGACTCCGGCAAAGCTCCGGCGAGCAATTGGGCTCGCTGTGGTCTGCTACAAAGAGGGAAAAAGGTGTGAGAGGAACCGGTACAGCTAGGGAATACCAAGAAGGGTAAGAGGAGGGGTAGGGGGCGCCGCAATCTTGCCGTCAGCGTCGGTGGTGGCGAACTCCGGCGAGCTCTATGGCGGCAGCCCGGTGGCGGTGGGTGTAAAATTGAGCAAGGGTTTTTGGGAGGCGTGCCGGGGGTATTTATAAGCGGCCGAGCTTTGCGCGGGGGTCGCGGAACTCCTCTCCGATCCGGCCGGAGTTCGTTCCAGAGGCAGCAGCGAACGAGTTCGTTCCGAACTCGTCGCAACGATGAGGACGACGGGGTGGAGCTGGGCCATTAGTGGCTGCGGGGGCGCGGGCTGGCTGCTGGCGGTGTCTACTGGGCTGGCCCACGCGCTACGCGCCGCCCACCCGTCCAGGCGGGCGGTAGATAGGTCACGGGCTGGTTTAGCCGGCCCGTTAGGCTAGATCCCCCCTTTTTTTATTCTTCTTATTTTTTTTCTATTTCACTAATTGTTCCATAACATTTGCAAACGGACTCCGATTTAAGTGAAACTAGTCTCTAAAATTTTGTAAAAATAAGGATATTAGTATGGGGTTATAAAATAACACTTTTGGGAGGGTTTAGGAGGTTAATTTTAGTTTAACCCCTTTTGCCTTTATATGACTATAGGGTTTAGGGAAGTATTTGAGGCGGCTTTTATTGTGTGATGACATGATGCAATGATATGATGCATGCTTCTAGTAACATCTGCAATTGTAAAATTTTGGATGTTACAAAGCTAACCCCCTTACGAAGAATCTCGTCCCCGAGATTCAGGTTGGTTAGCAAATAGGTGTGGGTGTTCTTTCTTCAGTTCTTCTTCCCGTTCCCACATGTCCTCTTCCTCTGAATGGTGGCTCCATTGAACTTTGGAAAACCTGATAGTCTTGGTACGAGTAATTCTCTCGGCTGTTTCCAGAATCCTGGTGGGTTTTTCCTCATAGGTGATATCGTTTTCTAGTTGAACTTCGTCTAACGGAACCGTATCCTTTAGTGGTGTTTCAGCCATTTCCGGGTGACACTTCTTTAGTTGCGACACATGGAAAACATCATGAACAGTCAACACTTCGGGCGATTCCAACTGATAGGCAACCTCCCCTCTACGAGCCAAAATCCTATAGGGTCCTATGAATCGAGGTGCCAACTTACCCTTGATTCCAAATCTCTTAACTCCTCGTAGTGGCGAAACTCGGAGATATGCATGATCTCCCACTTTGTAAGTTACATCCCTGCGCTTGGAATCAACATAACTCTTTTGCCTGGATTGGGCTACTTTTAACCTGTCTTGAATCTGCCTTACTTTTTCTTCGGCATCCTTGATCAGTTTAGGTCCAAACAAACTACGTTCTCCAACTCCACTCCATAGCAGCGGGGTTCTACACTTTCTGCCATATAGAACTTCAAATGGAGCCATCTTGATACTAGTTTGGTAACTGTTATTGTATGAGAATTCCGCATATGGCAAATTATCATCCCAGCTAGACCCATAGTCTAGTGCACAGGCTCTTAATATGTCTTCCAAGATCTGATTAACTCTTTCCGTTTGTCCATCTGTTTGCGGGTGGAAGACAGTACTAAACTCTAGTCGTGTCCCTAGAGACTCATGTAGTTGTCGCCAGAACTTCGAGGTGAATTGGGTACCTCTATCAGAGACAATCCCCTTGGGTACACCATGAAGACTTATGATCCTTGACATATAAATCTTGGCAAGTTTAGCACTTGTATAGGTGGTCTTTACGAGAATAAAGTGGGCCACCTTTGTGAAGTGATCGACCACTATCCAGATGGAGTCATACCCAGGACGAGTCCGGGGTAGTCCTGTGATAAAATCCATGCCCACCTTGTCCCACTTCCAATCGGGCATAGGTAATGGCTACAGCAGCCCTGCTGGTTTTTGATGTTCGGCCTTGACTCTGTTGCACACGTCACACAAGGAGATGTATTCAGCAATTTCTCTTTTCAAGTTATTCCACCAGAATCTATCCTTCACATCCATGTACATCTTTGTATTACCAGGATGAATTGAGTATGGCGAATCGTGAGCTTCCTGAAGAATTAACTTCCTGATATCGGGATCATCGGGAACGCACAAACGCTTCTCATACCAAAGTGTCCCTTGTTCATCCGTATGAAACCCTTTTGCTTTACCCTTGCTTATATTAGCTCTTATCTCTTCCAACTCTTTGTCCCTCTTCTGGGCCTCTTTGATTTGGTCCAGAAGCGTTGGCACTATCTCCATATTCGCTAAGTATCCCTCCGGAACTATTTCCAACCTGAGATCCTTGAACTGCTCACACAAATCCTTTGGAAGTTCTCCCACGGTAAGTCCATTTACATAGACCTTCCGACTTAAGGCGTCAGCCACAACATTGGCCTTTCCAGGATGGCACTTCAGGTCCAAGTCATAGTCCTTGATGAGCTCAAGCCATCTCCTTTGCCTCATATTTAACTCCTTTTGAGTGAAGATATACTTAAGACTCTTGTGATCTGTGAACACATCACAATGTTTGCCCATGAGGTAATGTCTCCATACCTTGAGCGCATGCACAACTGATGCTAGTTCCAAATCGTGTGTGGGGTAGTTATTCTCATGGTTCTTAAGTTGTCGAGAGGCGTAAGACACTACTTTTCCATCTTGCATCAGTACACTACCAAGTCCTTGTCGAGAAGCGTCGCAATAGACTTGGAAATCCTTTTGGATGTCAGGGAGACACAAAACTGGTGTTGTTACTAGGCGCTTCTTCAATTCTTGAAAACTTGCTTCACATGCCTCGGTCCATTGGAACTTCTTTTCTTTCTTCAACAATTATGTCATAGGCTTTGCTATCTTGGAAAAGTTTTCAATGAACCTTCGGTAATATCCTGCAAGGCCCAAGAAACTCCTGATGTCACCCACATTCTTAGGTGACTCCCATTCTTTCACGGAAGCTACCTTACTTGGGTCCACGACAACTCCTTTAGCTGACACAATATGACCAAGGAATCCCACTTCTTTTAACCAGAACTCACATTTGCTAAACTTGGCATACAACTTGTGTTCCCTTAACTTTTCCATAATTGGGCGCAGATGTCTCTCATGTTCCTTCTCGTCCTTGGAATATATAAGTATGTCATCAATGAATACCACAATAAACTTATCCAAGTACTCCATAAACACCTTGTTCATCATAGTCATGAAGTATGTTGGGGCATTGGTTAGGCCAAACGACATCACGGTGTACTCATACAATCCGTATCTTGTGGTGAAGGCTATCTTGGGTACATCCTGTTCCCGGATCTTTAACTGGAAATAACCTGATCGGAGATCAATCTTAGAGAACACACTAGCTCCCTTTAATTGGTCGAACAGGTCGTTAATATTGGGTAGAGGGTACTTGTTCTTGATTGTCACTTCATTCAACGACCGGTAGTCCACGACTAGTCTCTTGGTTTTATCCTTCTTTTCCACGAATAAGACATGCGCTCCCCAAGACGACGCACTTGGTTGAATGAAGCCTTTGTCCAATTTCTCTCTAAGATGTTTCTTAAGTTCCTTTAACTCATCAACATCCATATTGTACGGTCTCTTTGCTATCGGTCCAGTGCCAGGCATCAAGTCAATGAGAAACTCGATGTCTCGGTCAGGAGGCATCCCTAGCAATTCTTCCGGAAACACATCTAGATACTCCTTCACGATTAGCACATCCTCCAAACTAACCCCCTTAAGAGAGTTCACCATACTTCCTTCGAGTGCAAAGGCCGATTTAAAGCGGATTCTCTTCTTATCCAGAGTTGTGAGGGCGATAGTCCTTTTGGCACAATCTATGACTCCCTCATATTCGGTCATCCAATTCATGCCCAAAATTATGTCTAAACCTTGTGACTCCAAAACGACTAGGCTGGTGGGAAAGATGTGTGCCCCAATCCTTAGTTCTAACCCACGGCATCTAGAGTTTGCCACTATTTCTCCTCCAGGAGAACTTACCCTTAGGGGAGTACTAATAGTCTCCGTAGGTATCTTGCCTCTATCCACAAATACCCTTGATATGAATGAATGCGATGCACCATTATCAAAAAGAACAACTGCGGGGGTGGAGTTAAGCTTGAACTTACCAATCACGGAGTCAGGTGCCTCACGAGCATCCTCCATGGAGACATGATTTACCGTGGCTTTGACGAATGGATTTGGCTTCTTCCCATTTCCATTACCATTGCCATTGCCATGGTTGTGTCCGTTGCCATTCCCATTCTTCATCTTTTCGGGGCAAGTAGTTGCATAATGCCCTGTCTTGTTGCACTTGAAGCATGTCACCTCACTTAGATCCTTCTCATTGCCATTTCCATTGCGGTGTTTATGGCCATTGTGGTTGTGGGGTGGTGGTGACAAAGTGCGTTGCTTCTGATATGGGGCTGAGTTGTGCTTGTGTGAGGTGGACTTTCTCTTGCGGTTCTCTATACTCCTCTGCTTTGCTTCAACCACAACTGCCCTGTCTAGAAGTTCCTGATAGTTATCAAACTTCAGAGCCACAAGCTGAATGGATATTTCATCATTAAGTCCCCTTAGGAACTCCTCATGTCTCTTAGCATCAGTGGAAACATCATCAGGTGCATAACGTGCTAGCTTGCTAAAAAGGTCCCCACACTCGGAGACAGAGCGGTGCAGCTGTTTCAAGTCGCGGAACTCACATCTCTTTAGGGACATGACACCAGCAGCTACGTGATGAGTACGAAAGGCCGCCTCAAACTGGTTCCAGGTGATAGCTTCAATATCAGGGTGGGTGACCTGGTAGTTATCCCACCATTCGGCAGTTGGTCCCTCAAGTTGGTGCGCGGCAAAGTGCACCCTGTCAGCTCCAACAACTTGGACGGTGTCTAACTTCTTGTTAGTGGTGTGGAGCCAGTCATCTGCCACAATTGGCTCAGAACTACTTGAGAAAATTGGAGGGTTCAACCTCAAGAACCGAGTCAGGCGTTCCTGTTGGGGCGGTGGAGGTGGTGGAGGCGGCAGGTTGTTGTTGTTTTGCATGTTTTGAGTGAGGAGTTGGATCAGCTGATTCTGGTAGTTCAGAAGTTGTGTCATCTCTGGGGGCATGTTGTTGTTGTTGTTCCCACGTCTCCCCATCTGTGGGGTTTGGGAAACAAGTTAAGAAATAGATAGAAAGCCTAAGGAATAAACTCCTACCCTTATGTAAACATGAGAAAAGCACACGAGAAAACCAAGGCACACATAGCACATAGTTTAACACAACTCAACCAAGTTTAACTAAACCAAAATAGTTTTGGTACTCATTACAATCGCGAACAACGTTTGACTATAGAAATAAAGGTGGTCCAACTATCTACTCTACTCATCATCCACTTCCTCATCCTCAATAATGAAGCCTTCCTTCTCCAGCAGTGACTTGTATAACTCCATGTCCTTCGTCCTGGCTTCAAGCTTCTCCTGAAGTTCCTTCACCTCATGCGGCTCCGGTGTAGCAGCTTCGAGCCTCTCTTGAATTTCCTTCACCTCTTGCAGCTCCTGGGTAGCAGCTTCGAGCTTCTCTTGAAGTTCCTTCTTCTCCTTCTGCAACTTCTTGATCAAGCTTGACCCCATAGTCACAGGCGTGATCTTCTCCTCCAAGCTCCTCTTGGCAGCTCGCAGGTCCTTCAACATGGTGGCAAAGTTCTTGAACTCCATCTTGTTTTTGTGAGCAAAAGACTTTGTTCCCTAATCCTCTTATTCTTATATTGCACCCTCTTCTCTTGATTAGCGAACTTCTTGTCTTGGGCGGTGAGCTCCCCTCCTAGGGACTTGATCTTCTCTTCCAGCTCCTCAATCTTCTTGTCCTTCTCCTTGACTAGGGAGCATAGCTCGTCATTCCTCGTGATCTCAAGGCAACTCCCCTTCTCAAGATCGTTGATGTGGGACTCTAAGTCTTGATATTGGATCCTTCGACGCTTGCATGTCTTCCTTTCCTCCGGGGTTAACTCGATTGGAACTCCCTTCTCATCACGTCTTCCAAAGAGTTTGATGTGGTGGCCTTCAACCTCTTCATGGTGGCGTCCACAAAGGCGTCCAATGAGCTCATGCATGCTGATGCTAAGTCCTTTCTCCTTGGAGTCGCTGGTGACGTTGAGTACAATGGCCTCTGTCTTGGGTTCAGACTCGCTTCCTTGTGCATCTTCCTCAACTCGCTCCCTTGATTGACGGCATGGGCAACTGCAATGTCTTGATGATGTCCAGAAGGCATTCCCCAAAGCGCAGGCACTTGATGTCTTCAGCGGTGTCGTAGTAGAAGTTCGTCATCTTTAGGTTAGGAGAATGAAAATTAGGCACAAGGTGATAAGGAAGAGAATTACTAGAAGAGCATAAATACTTGGAAGAATATGGAAAGCAAGAAAAACACACAATGTAAAGGTGGTTTCCAACCCTAGGGGTCACGTCCTACAGGCAACTTTGTGCTCTGATACCATCTGTTGCGACCTCGGATCGTTAAGGATCCTAAGTCCCTGTGAATAACATGCTAGTCCCTGGATCATTAGCTAGCACTTCACAGTCGATGAATATCATGTAAAACACAAGTCATTATTACACGAATAATCCAGAGTATAATTATTACAACTTGCATAACTTATAGCTAGCTCAAATAAAACAGCGGAAACTAAGTAATCTTGAGTCCATCAACGCCTCAGGCTAGTTGCGCGAAGACCCGCGATCCGTACGCACCTTTCAGTCTTCAGATTCTACACATAAGACGTGCAACCAACAAGTTGGGTCAATACTTTGAATGTATTGGCAAATTACACCAAGGAAAGAATAAGACTATCTCTACATGCAAGGCTAAGTGTAGGCTTTGGGGTTCTTTTGCATAAAGCCAATTTTCTCTAAGTAAGAAGAAAAGAGAAAGAGTTTTCCCTACTTTGTAAACTTTGATAAGTAGTATAGGGTCGAATGGAACACGTGGATATTACTCACCAAGTGTCCAATCAACCTAGCACTTGGATATTACGCACCAAGTTCCCAAAATCCCACCCAATGGCGATATTACTCACGCCTTGGGGTTTATAAAACTTTAAGTTTGGAAAAGAGAGAGGAAGATCTTTCAGAGGCTCCATCCTTCAGATGCTCAATGTTGTTCTGTTTCCGTGAACACGGCTGATCGATCAGATTGCAATACTCTCGAGAGGTTGTGCACTTTCCCCACAATCCACGATCAAGTCCTTTTACAGACAAGACCGTGGCGAAGCCTTCCCTTAGTAGCCCCTCTACCAGCTGAATCCAACCGTGCGAAGAACCTCCAAATGTTGGTACCCTGGTGAGGTTTCCCACTAAGTACTAAGCCAAGACAGAGCCCATATGTATTGTGGTTGCACTAGAAGCTTCTGAATTCTGAAACATGGCAGACTTCTTTGATTCCTGGGCGGCCGTCCTCCACCAAAATTCCACTCGTTGTCCCGACAACCATTCCGCCCAGAAGAAAACTTAGTTTTCATTTTGAAGGAGGTTTTGAGAGGAAAAGGTTCGCTCGAGAGAGCTTTTATACTTGGAATTTTTTTGAGTCTTTCGAACCCCCCAACGGTACTTAGTATATATATAGCATAGCAAGCAATACTTAAAAACAGGGGAACCTAATAGGACGGAAATTACTAAGTATAAAGCTACTCATGGCATGCTACAAAACCGCACTTGCAAAAATAGTAATAAGAAAATCTACTAAAGACCTACACATGCATACTACTAGATTTGAAGAGTAAAAACATGCATAGTCGAAAACTGGGACATAATATGTACAAGTGGTGTAACTTGCCTTGATCCGAGCAGCACTCTACACAACAGTACTCCTCAGCGTACTCCGAACAATCTAACGAAACACAAACATAGATCCAATCACAATTTGCACAAAACAATGTCACGAAGGTGAATATACATGCATGCAACACGGTAATATGCAAGGATGGATTCAATTTCGACCAAGGGTTTTATTCTGGGGTGTTGTTGAGTTAGGGATGTCATTAGAATCGATTCCCCACAGATTTTAAGTATTTGGGGTTAATACCTAAATAAACAAGCTCATAACTAGATCTACACCTCCAATCTACCTCGAAACAGATCTGATCACTCCAAGCAAGTTATAACAATTTTCCACAGAAGATCTCGTTGATACAAAGCCAACGCAACAAGAATCAACTAAAACGGATCTACAGATAATTTTCTAGAATTAAAATACTCTAATATAAACTTTAAATCCTACTGCAAGATTACTTCAGTAAACCAGCAATATTATTGAAGATCTGTGTTCTACTCACTTTTGCAAATCCAACGGTATATTATACGCAATTTTTGGACAAAAACTCGAATTACTATGAAATAAACGAGATTAAAACAATTCTGCCTATTTTAGAAAAAAAACAGGACGGCGGCCAGCTACGCGGCAACAAGTGGCGTCCAGGGGTTGGTCCAGCGGGGCACGCAGGGCTGACAAGGCGCGCTGACGTGGCAAGTGCCACGCGGCGCGACGCGATAGGCCGGTACCCCTTCGGCCTGGCCATCTAATCTGAGACATTGGATTCGGATCGGACGGCTAGGAGGGGGGTGGTCGGCGGCTTACCATTGTGGGTGGCGACGAGGTCGACGGCGGCGCGTTGGTGGCGGTCGGCGGTCGTCGGTGGTGGCGAGGCGGTGCTTCCCCGGCTCCGCGGAGTAGACGACGTGGACGGCGTCGGCTCCCTCCCTCCGAGGTGACGGCGAGCGGCGGCTGGAGCTCGCGGACTCCGGCGAAGCTCCGGCGAGCAATTGGGCTCACTGTGGTCTGCTACAGAGAGAGAAAAAGGTGTGAGAAGAACCGGTATAGCTAGGGAATACCGAGAAGGGTAAGAGGAGGGGTCGGGGCGCCGGAATCTTGCCGTTGACGTCGGCGGTGGCGAACTCCGGCGAGCTCTACGGAGGCAGCCCAGTGGCGGTGGGTGTAAAATCGAGCTTGGGTTTTTGGGAGGCGTGCCGGGGGTATTTATAAGCGGCCTAGCTTGGCGCGGGGGTCGTGGAACTCCTCTCCGATCCAGACGGAGTTCATTCCAGAGGTAGCTGCGAACGAGTTCGTTCCGAACTTGTCGCAACGATGAGGACGACGGGGTGGGGCCGGGCCGTCAGTGGCTGCGGGGGCGTGGGCTAGCTGCTGGCGGCGTCTACTGGGCTGACCCATGCGCTACGCGCCGCCCACCCGGCCAGGCGGGCGGTAGATAGGTCACGGGCTGGTTTAGCAGGCCCGTTAGGCTAGATCCCCCCCTTTTTTTATTCTTCTTATTGTTTTTTTCTGTTTCACTAATTGTTCCATAAAATTTGCAAACGGACTCCGATTTAAGTGAAACTAGTCTCTAAAATTTTGTAAAAATAAGGAGATTAGTATGGGGTTATAAAATAACACTTTTGGGAGGGTTTAGGAGGTTAATTTTAGTTTAACCCCTTTTGCCTTTATATGACTATAGGGTTTAGGGAAGTATTTGAGGCGGCTTTTATTGTGTGATGCCATGATGCAAGGATATAATGCATGCTTCTAGTAACATCTGCAATCTTAAAATTTGGGATGTTACAGCAGACCAGGGTCTCCGGTGTGGAAAGTCACCAACAGGCAAAAAACGGTCAGAAACCAGTGGGCCTATAAATAGGGGACTTCATCCTCTACCCCAAGCTGCTCGTCCCAGAAAAGAAAGAACACACCATTAGAGCCACAAAAACTCCAAGATCTCTTCATCCAACCACCCAAAGTCGCTGATCTTTGGGGAATCGAAGGAGGATGCCTTGATCTACAGCTTCACCAAGAGAGATCTTCATTTCCGCCTAATTCACTTGAGGTCCCCTTGCTCTAGGGTTTCATTGGAAACCCTAGGCCTTGTTTTGGTTCTTACAAGCTTGTCTTTGATTGTTGTGACAACTTTCATGGATTCAAGAGACTCCAATTAAGTTGTGGATGTGTGCCTCGAACTTGTTGTAAGGGTGTCGACTACGACCTTGAAGGTTGCCGATATAGTGGAAGCATGAATCGATCCTTTTGGGGTGAGATTCACCAGAGAACAAGGGAGGCCTCTCGTGGCATTGGTGGTTTGACACCACCCCCGCTCCAAACGCAGACGTACTTCTGCTCAAAAGGAAGGAACTGCAAGAAATAATCCTTGTATCTCCGCGTGATTCATTTCAGTTACTTCTATCCTTTACCGCACCTTACTTATATCTTGCTGTTGCTTAGTTAGTTGTGCTAGTATGACATATAGGTAAATTCACCTTAGTTGCATATGTAGAGAATTTACCTTTTGTGTCAAACCCTAATTTGAAAAGGAGTAAAATTTGAAGTAGCACCTATTCACCCCTCTAGGTGCCCATACGATCCTGACACATGCCATAGACAAAGAGAAGACCTCAAAGAAATTCATGAATAGGGAGAGAAAGGCCACAGAACAAAAAGGAGAGAAACATTACCCTCTAGCCAGATTCAGGGATGGGAGTAGTTTCATCCCCTGGAAGCTTGAAGGTGCCCTCCGCAAGATGACCGGAGTTCCGTGCCTTGCACAAATCTCGCATAGAGCACTTCGATGGGGCCCATCCAACATCCCTCTTCCTAGTGGCCTTGGCGTCCGTAGCAGAAGTTCCCACCCTGCTCTTGCCCATGGTGGTTGAGGAGCAGCACTGGCATGCGGAAAAAGTCAAGGAGTAGGCGAGAGAGGCAGAGGCATGCAAGGGCGCAAGGAAGAATATGAAGATAGCAAAGAGGAGGTAAAAGCAGTAAAAGAAATCTCCTTTCCTTTATAAAGAGAAAAGGCATACAACTTAAACCATTCGATGTAAAATTGAACCATCGGAAACACACAAGATGGTGACTCGTGTCAAAGGATTCTATAAGGGAAAAATCTTAAGCAGTTATTACTGCGGTAAAAATAGGGAAGCATCGCACGACGCCTCGATCTTCATGTGGAAAAGGGGACATGCAGCCAAAAACTCCGTTGATTACGCCACCCATGCGTCATCATTACTGTTGCACGGTCCCACATTCAAAACGTCCCATCGATACGTGTTTTCTGGGAATTCATGGTGTAGATTCGTCACTAGTGACATCATACAATGCAAGTCGCAAAGAAAACTGCGACCCTATAAAAAAGGACAAGGACTCGAAGAAAAGAAAATTTAGAGTCGAAGTGAATTCCTTAGCGAAAGAGACTTTGAGACTACAATTGAATACAAATATCTCGACTGTAGCCTCAGGGGCTACTCCTATCGGGAGCTCTGGCCATGCACCCAACAAAATTCAAAGGAATATTGGTGAAATAGATACAGTATAAGTTTTCGAGCCTATGTCCCGATGGATACATCCAAACATAGCCTCAGGGGCTACTCCCATCAGGAGCGCTACCGCACACCCGATGAACAAAAACAAATAAGTATCCTTGAATGATTACTCCTATCGAGAGCGTCTATAGAAACCAGAAAACTTCAAAAAATTCCAACAGCCAAACAAAGCAGCCGACAAAAATCAATACAAAACTCTCGGATCGCACTTGATGCAACAAAACTCTGAATGTCGTGTATAAGACATGAATGTAAGACCCCAGGATTCGTCCTGTGTGGCGTGGTAATCACACAAGAATGCGCTATGTGAGTAAAATATATGTATCAACGATACGATGAAAATCCCGACAAATGCGTTGGGTACCCGATAAAATAGAACTATAATTCAGTATTCGATAAGACCTCAATGACTTGAACTGAATTCGCTAGTTATAATTCCGAGTTCAGGCCTGGGGACTTGAATTTGATGTAGGACAACATTGTTTTCGCCCAGGAGCAATTAACTGATTCCCGCTACGTCGGATGCATCGGACTTGTTGGACCAAATCCCTATAAAACTAAAAACAATGGGAACAATGCAAAAGAAAGGAAAAACTGAAAATATCTTTGAGTCTCAACCAGAATCTACGGTCCGGGTAGAGTCTCGGGGGCTACTGACATAAGTACGATTACTCGGTTGCTTATGATTCGCTACCCTGGCTGCATAAAGGCTCACGACCCATGAAGATTCAAGATGATGTCCTAAAGAAGCAACAGATAAAAGCCTTAGTTGTATCAGGAAAGGAAATATGAACCGATGTTATGTTGGTGTTGTAATCATACATATGTAACCTATCTGTATACAACTTTGAGACCTGACCTATTATATATAGGATGGGAGAAGCCTATGAAGAGGTACCGAAAAAACCCCAAGCAATCTGTAATAGTATTGTTCATCAAGTAATCATGCAACTTCGACTCCCTTGTTTGCCTAACATCCGACGAAATGCCCTGCGTTCTATTTTCCGCAAAACCCTAAGTCCATCACCATGGGCATTGCCGAGGTTACCCCTCGCCACAGGGTGTTACGGGTAGTTAAATTTTTGTTATCTGCTACGAAAACCCTTCAAGTCCGTGCTAGTATTGTTGAAAATACGGAACAAATGCTTGCCCTTTTTTCTTAGTTTAAATAAGGAGATTCAAAACATATTAGACTATAAGGAATACCATATCATTACTTGCTTGTTTCATCTTTCTTGCAAAGCTGACATGAAGTGTAGGATCATCAACCACCATGGAGAAGGTCTAACAATTCTTCAGGTCGTACATCATCGTGGACGTCCAAATAATCAACGCTTTCTTCGTGTGGTAAACCACAAACACCTACCACGTCCAAAGCCACCATGCCTTCATCATGAACGCCTTTGGCTTCTCCTCCACCATCATCCAATAGACATGCTCGTAGTTCTTCTTCTATGGCCTCGACAAGCAAGACGAAGGATATACAATGTCGCAAATGCTGGGGATATGGTCATATTGAGAGGATGTACACAACATAGCGTGTTATGATGGTGCGTGACTATGGTGAATATGATTCAACAAGTGATTTTGATGAAGATACATTAGCTCTTATTACTACACGTGACGGGGATAATTCTGATTCTGAAGAAGAGATAGAGGTAATGGGAGCTGAAACTGCAGACCAATACAAGAGTTTAGTTGCACAACGTGTATTGAGTGTGCAATTGAGCAAAGATGAGCATGATCAAGCTACAACCTTTTCCAAACAAGAGGCGTTGTCAAGGAACGAGCTATACGGATCATTATTGATGGAGGGAGTTGTAATAATCTGGCTAGTGTTAACATGGTAGAGAAGCTTGCTCTCCGAACAAGACAACACACACATTCATATTACATCCAATTGTTTGAGAGTTCTCGTAAGATCAAGGTAATAAGAACAGTACGCGTGCATTTTGCTATTGGTACATATTCTGATTTTGTTGATTATGATGGTGTGCCAATGCAACCTTGTTCTTTGTTACTTGGTAGACCATGGCAATTTGATAGAGAATCTGTTCATAATGGTAAAACTAATCACTATTCTCTTATGCATGATGGAAAGAAAATTGGTCTAAAATCTATGACTCCTAAACAAATTTTAAAAGATGATCTTGCTAGAGCTAGTAGAGCTAAAACTGAGAAGAAACACAAACGTGAGAATCAGATTGTTGCTACAGATTTTGCACCACCAAAGACCACTAAATCTAATTCTAAACATGCTACTAAAATTCTTTTGAAATGTCCATGTATGCTTGCAAATAAAATTGATATTGCTGAAGTAGATGTGAGCAATACTCAATGTTATGCAACTGTCTGCAAAGAAATTTTGTTTTCATTTGAGGATATGCCTCCCTCTTTGCCACTTGTTGTTGCTAACCTTTTGCAGGAATATGAGGATGTTTTTCCACCCGAGATGCCACCAGGACTACCTCCTATTAGAGGAATTGAGCACCAAATTGATCTAATTCCTAGTGCCACATTGTCCAACTTCGCGCCATATAAAACCAATCGTGAGGAGAAAAAGGAGATACAACGCCAAATTCAGGAACTATTCAACAAAGATCACATTCGTGAGTCCCTTAGCTCATGCGTTGTTCATATTATTATGGTACCCAAAAAAGATGGTTCTTCGCGCATGTGTACTAACTGTAGAGTTATCAGTAATACTACTATTCGTTACCCCATCCCATTCCACGTTTAGATGACATGCTTGATGAATTGAGTGGCTCTACCATATTTTCTAAAGTTGATTTGCGTAGTGGTTACCACCAGATTCGTATAAAATTGGGAGATGAATGGAAAACAATATTTAAAACTAAGTTTGGTTTATATGCGTGGTTAGTAATGCCTTTTGGTTTAACTAATGCACCCAACACATTCATGAGATTACTGAACGAAGTTTTACATGCTTTTATTGGACGTTTTGTGGTAGTCTACTTTGATGATATTCTGATTTATAGCAAATCTTTAGAGGATCATTTGTGTGCTTTTTAATGCTTTATGCGATGCACGTTTGTTTAGTAATCTTGATAATGGATCTAGCTAAGATTGAAGCGATTGAGAATTAGTCGCAGCCCAAGACGGTCACATAAGTGAGGAGTTTTTTTGGTCTCGTTGGTCCGAACTATTAGTGGGGCTAGTCTGAACTATTCTAATTATTAGAAAGAATTATATGCGATGGTTCGAATATTAAAAACTTGGCAACACTATTTATGGCCTAAATAATTTGTTATACGTTCTGATCATTAATCTTTGAAGCATATTCATAGTCAAGCTAAGCTAAATCGTCGCCATGCAAAGTGGATTGAATTTATTGAGTATCTTTCTTAATGTTATCAAACACAAAAAGGGTAAAGATAATATTATTGTTGATGCTTTGTCGCACCGTTATACTTTGTTATCTCAACTTGACTTCAAAATATTTGGATTGAGAACTATTAAGGAACACTATGTGCATGATGATGAATTTAAAGATATCTTGCAGAATTATAGAGATGGTAGAACATGGAACAAATTCGTCTTCAGTGATAGATTTGTGTTTCGTGCTAACAAACTATGCATCCCTGGTAGTTATGTTTGTCTTTTGTTATTACAGGAGGCGCATGGAGGAGGATTGATGGGTCACTTTGGTGTAAAGAAGATGGAGGATGTTCTTACTGCACACTTCTTTTGGCCACACAAGCTGATACGTCCATTTTGCATCACTATTCTATGTCATAATTCACTGTTATTCATTAATATATTTCGTATTGAGAGGTGATACTTATGTTATTTCATCTGTTTTTGAATGGTTGATGACTTTTGGAGCATGGACCGCTGCAGTCAGGATTCTGATGGAAAAGGTGTTGTTTGGAGGCAAAATTCACGAAGATTAGAAAATCCAGGATAATATACGGAAAATCCTATTTTTCCAGAAGACGAAGGAAGCTAGAAGGGGGGTAGAGATGGGCCATAGGGGGCCCACACCACCCCCTGGCGCGGGCTAGCCTAGGCCGCGTCACCAGGTGGTGTGGCCGCCCTGGTCCACCCCTGGCACTCCTCTCTGGCGTATATTATCCTCCCGAAACCCTAAGACTCAGGGAGCGACCATAGAAAGATTCCGCCGCCTCTGCGGGGCGGAAAACACCAAGAGAGAAAGATCTCTCCAGCAGACAGATTTCTGTCGGGGGAATTCCTTCCCGGAGAGGGGGGATCGTCGCCATCAACACCACCATCAAGCTGGACTTCATCGGGATCATCATCACCATCATCACCATCAGCACCCTCATCACCATCTCCATATTGTTGTAACAATTGCGTTGAATCTTGCATAGTTCATAGGGGAAACTTTCCCGGTGTTGATTACTCCTTGTAGTTGATGCTATTGAGTGAACCATTGAATTATTGTTTATGTTCAGATTGTTATACATCATTATTCCATCTCTGATCATGATCCATATGATGTCTTGTGAGTAGTTCGTTTTGTTCTTGAGGACATGGGAGAATTCATGTTGTTAGTAGTGGAGTTGTGTTGAGAAAGATTCAATAGTTTGATATTTAAGTTGTGGTGTACTTCTTCTAGTGGTGTCATGTGAACGTCGACTACATGACACTTCACCTATATGGGCCTAGGGGAATGCATTGCGTATTTGGCTACTAATCATAGGGGTTACCGGAGTGACAGAAACCTGAACCCCCGTTAGGAAACCATTGCACAAGGGACGTAAGGGTCTTAGAGTTTAAAGTTGTGGTTATGTTTCTACCTTAATTACTTTCTTGTACTTACGGATGTTTGCAAGGGGTATAATCACAAGTATGTATTAGTCCTAGGAAGGTTGATACATTAGCACAGGTTCACCCACACAACACTTAGCAAGCTAAAGAAGATTAATCAACTATATGAAGCGAAAGCACTTGACTATCTTCCCATGTGTCCTCGAGAACGTTTGGTCATCTTAAGTAATACAACCTGCTTGTCCTTTGCTACATAAAGGATTAGGCCACTTGCTGCATTTATTCCTACTGTCTTTTATTTACTCGTACTTTGTTTACTTGCTATATCAAAAACCCCTAAAAATCCGTTTGCTAAGTATTTGCAGAGAATTCCTGATCCATACCACTAGCCAGCACCTTCTGCTCCTCGTTGGGTTCGACACTCTTACTTATCGAAAATACTACGATACACCCCTATACTTGTGGGTCATCAAGACTATTTTTTGTCGCCGTTGCCGGGGAGTGAAGCGCTATTGCAGAGTGGAACTGGTAAAGGAAACTTCTACTATGAGTATTGTTTACTTCTGCTAGTTGCTTTATTTTCGTTATGGATAATTCGCTGAGTTTCTTATTTGGTAATGCTACTACCACTGTTAAGGTAGTAGAAAAGCCACCACCTGCTGAGAATGATACTTTTAAAATACCTACAAGAATTGTTGATCGTGTTATGGATAACTACTATGTTGGGGATGGAACTGTCCATCTCGATGATCATTTAGTCTTTATACACGAATTATGCGGGTTGTTCAAGTGTGCAGGTATTACTACAGATCAAGTTAAGAAGAAGTTATTCTCATTATCGCTGAAAGGAAGAGCTGAGGAATGGTATAAGCTGCTGAAGAATGGTCAAGCTCTTGAATGGGAAGAAATAGTGCCTCTCTTTTATTCAAAGTTTTATCCTCCTAGTGAGATTCATAAAGATCGGAATTAAATATACAACTTTTGGCCTCTTGATGGAGAGAGTACAACTCAAGCTTGGTGGAGATTGAAGTTACTAATGCTCAAATGTCCCATTCATGAGCTCCCCAACAATATTATTATCAATAACTTTTATGCAAGGCTCCCTCTACATGACAAGGATTTATTGGATGCTTCTTGTGCTGGATCATTCACTCGCATGGAAGAAGAAGCTAAATGGGATCTTCTGGACCGTATTCAAGACAATGTTCAAGCTTGGGAGAATGACAAAGGTAGAAAGTCAGGTATAAATTATGATTATGAATGCATTGAATCTTTTATAGGAACTGATGACTTTCAAAATATTAAAAATGCTTATGGTCTAGACTCTCAAGCTATTGCTTCTTCTTTCAAGGATTTTGCTTCCTATATTGAAGTGCCTAAAAAGAAGTGGAATAAGTATCATGAACCTTATAAAGATGTTGCTAAGAGTGTTCCTGTAAGAAATACTGAAGTTTATACCGCTAATCATGTTTTACCTAAACCTTATATTGAGAAAATGCCTTTCCCAATTAAGATAAAGGAACATTCTAAGATAGCTAGTATGGTTAATGAAAGTACGAATGAAGTTGTTGAACCTGATAAACAAATGGTTGATGAACCTATAATAGCAAATGTGAAAGACTTTGTTACTAAATATGAAAAAGGGGGACACACTATCCTTTGTAAGGATATCCCTAATATTGTTTCACAAAGTAGTGTTCCTATGTTTTCTGTTAGAATAAGTGATCATTGCTACGATGGTCCTTGTGATAGTTATATTGTTAAGTTTGTGCATGATACTGAAAGTTATTATGAGAGAGGGAAAAGTGTTCTTATGCATCTTAATAATATCAAGTTTCCTCGTTTTATGTTGAAAGTTTTTATGTTGCACTTCTTTTGCCTTCTTATGCAAGTAGCCTCTGGCTTCAACAACTTGTTTGTTCATAAAATTCCCTTGCATAGGAAGTGGATTAGACTTAAATGTGTGTATGTTTGCTTCTTAATGCTCTCTTCCGCTTCAATTCATATTCCTATGAGAGCTTCTTCAAATTATCATTCCCATCTTAATGGCTATAAAGAAAGAGCTTTTTGGGAGACAACCCAATTTGTTTTTGCATTCAGTTTGTTTTTGTTTCTTTGAGTCTTGGAAGTTATTACTTCGGTAATAACCGCTCCTTATCCATTTTTTTTGGTTTTTGTGTCAAGATCAACCTTTAATGAGAGAGAAGTAAGATTTGGGGAAGTTGCTGTCCCAAAACAGATTTTTGTGCTTCACCGTAAAAATTCGTGAGAGATCTCTGTATGTCGGATTGAGCTGTAATTTTTTGTGCTTCTGCCCCAAGGTATTATTTAACTTTCGTTAGTTTTGCACTTTTTGATTTGAGCAACAGAAGATTTTCGGAAAAATTGATCTTTACCTGCTGGTCTGTTTTGACAGATTTTGCCACTCTTGTATTTGCTTCTTTATTCGATTTCCTTTTTGAATTCTTTTTGGGTTTTCAGAAGGACTTGCTACAGTAGCTTATGTTTTGATGGTTTTTAGTTGAAAGTGGACTCAAAAGATTTTATCACTTCACTTATATTAATGTTGCTAATAAGAACTGTGTGAAGTCTTATGTGAAAGAAATTTCCAGGAAGCGGAGATAATGGTGTAATAAGAAAGAGAAGGGTTTTATGACTCAAGTAATAAGTGTATGAATATGAAGATATTGGTGTTATTCAAGTGATGACTCCGGAAGAATCTACTAGATACCAAATTTAGGGACCTGTAGAGTTTGTTTTCAAATAGGTAACGGTTCTGGTAAGAAAAGTTCCGCGAAGATACTACCCAACTATATTTTTGCAGTTTTTAGTCAATAAGGAAAGCTACGAAGCGAAAAAGGGACGGAAACGGAGCCAGGGTGGCTCACACCACCCTGTGGCGTGGGCCCACCCCTGGCCGCGCCACCAGGTGGTGAGTCCACCCTGGACTCCGCCTCCGACTCATTTTTGCCTAGTACCTTCCTTTTGTTATAAAACTTCATAATATATAATCCCCTGGAGCCCCCGAGGTTTGTATATCGTGTTCTCGTCATGTTTTTGTTTTGATCTGTTTCTGCCAGGACATACTCTTTGAAATTTTAGAAGCACAAGGGTGTCTGCCAAGGATAAAGGGAAGGAGCCTATGGAGGAAGACCTCCAAGACCCCGGGAAGGAGAAGGAGATCAAGAGTGAAGGTGAAGAGGAGCAAGGCCAACATCCGCACACCGGCACTACCATTGCGAGCATTGGAGTGGTGATAAAACCTTCCCGGGTTAGAAGGACTGCACGGATGCAGACTGGGGGGAAGCTCCTCGTCACTGCTTGGCTCCACGGTCACTTCCTCCACGCACCAGGAATCCTTTTCATACCCTTATCCATGAGCATCAATACCAGAATATGCCCAAGGGGAAATTACCCTCTAATTGGGATTTGCCTCGTTCTAGCCATGCAGGAAAAGAAGACTTCAAGGAGGAAGAGTGGGGAAAGAATAACAAGAGCTGGAATTCTCAACCCGACATGATCATGAGCCGCATTGAGCAAAATTCACAGCTGATTCGTAATCTCACCTTCGAGATTGAGGACTTGGGGAAACTTATCATAAATCTCATCGAGAGGATACCACCACCACCGAAGGAGTAATTCGTCATAAGGTTTGGCATCCCCTTGGTTTGTTCCAAGCTTGGGGGAGTGCCGCGGTATCACATCACTATCTTCTATCTTTTTACCTTTTTAGTAGAGTCATATCATGAATAGAGAAGTTATTATGTAGGATGGTTTGCATTATGGAAGTGTCCCCTCTCTCGTTAGATATGTATCCCTTGGTGTGAGTTGCCGTTATGGAATATTAATGAGAAGTTCTATCATTTACTCTTTTTCATGGCTTATTTTAGTTTTCAATTCGTGGTTATATGATTGATCTTGTTGTTAGTATTGGTAGCACTTTGGGATCATTGAGTTAATTTAGTTGGTTTTGGAAAACCTGGCTCGGTTAGTAGCAACACTATTTTTGAGAGTTGAATGAAAAAAAGATAGAAGTACTCTAGAGAAAAATAATTTCATCATCTTTCTTTCTTGATTTGCTCATAAGTCTAGTATTCTCTAGTTAAGAACATTTGTGCTTCTAAGGAAGATTGCATGTTTGTCTTTATCATTTTTATGTTTGTTTGTTTCCTTCAACTCTTGTACTTGCTACCTAGCCTTGCCAGCCAAAAACCTGTACTGAGAGGGAATTCTTCTCGTGCATCCACCTCCTTTAAACCAAAACCTTTGCCATTTGTGTCCACCATACCTACCTATTAGCATTATTTCTATTCCAAGTAAATTCTTGTTTTATCTACCTCCCAAATTAAACTTGTTATGCGAAAATTAGTGATTAAAGCTCTCACGAACTTGATGGCACACTTTAATTTTCTTGCATTTAATAAACTTGAACCATTGGGTCCTTCTTTGTTGCGTATATGCTTGCGCTTTATGAGTTGAAGTTAGCAGAACCATGTATCATGGGGAATGCTTTCAACACTGCATTGGTACCTTGTACCTAGTTGATATCATGTTCTTTTGCTTATGGATCCCGACGGTGTGAAATAAAAGTGGAACTTGTAACATCATGGAGTTTATATGTGTGTTAGAGAAACGCTTGGGCCACTAGCTTAATCCATGCCTAATCATGGTGGAAACTTGCAGCATAACTATAGTGAGCATTCTATGAAGCATCCTCAATAAAAACCTATGCAAATGGCAAATAAAAAGATCGCTGAGATGCTCACTGTCTGCTTGCCTTGTCATTTTGATTATGGGATAGCTCCTGTGTCATGTGCAAGGGGTACCCCGTTGGTGGTTCTCAATGATACGCATGTATTTATAATGACAAGAGCTTACTCATGACTGAAGTTGAGTAGCATGAGGTTCGGTACTCACAAGTAAGGGGCATGGGACTTCAATTTATAACTTGTCAAGCATATCCTCTTAGTTGTGTCACTTTAACCTTAACCACCAAAAGATGCCTACGATAGGGGCAATGAGAGCTGAAAGCTAGTAAGTATCATAATTTTTGGGAGCTCTTTATGAGACTTGTAATCCCTGCTTCCCTCTTTGAAGGGCCTTTCTTTTACTTTGTAATAGAGTCAGTAAACCTACTCCTTTCTATCTCAGCAAGTATTTTGAGTTGTTGTGTTTCATTCATTCATATGATGATTTATTCAATCATGTTTCTTATGTTCCTTGTTTTGCACTTTGCTCTTATCTTGATGTTTACTACTTTGAAAGCTATCATTGAAAACCAATTATTTGTGAACTCCAGCAAATTATCAACTATTCTTCGACCAAGAGCTAAGTTTGCCATTACCAATTATGATTTACTTCATGTATCTTTATTGTGTTTCCTTTACCCATTAAAAATTGAGTTATATAATAGTGAGTTGGCTTCTATTATGATCTATGTATTTGATGAATGTGATGCTTCTTGTCCGTATTCTTTTATCGACTCTTCACTCCATAAACCTGATGCCATGTTTATTGAGCTCAGTTTCGCTTGAGGACAAGCGAAGTCTAAGCTTGGGGGAGTTGATACGTCCATTTTGCATCACTATTCTATGTCATAATTCACTGTTAATCATTGATATATTTCGTATTGAGAGGTGATACTTATGTTATTTCATCTGTTTTTGCATGGTTGATGACTTTTGGAGCATGGACCGCTGCAGTCAGGATTCTGATGGAAAATGTGCTGTTTGGAGGCAACATTCGTGAAGATCAGAAAATCCGGAAAAATATACGGAAAATTCTATTTTTCCAGAAGACGAAGGAAGCCATAAGGGGGGCTGGAGATGGGCCACAGGGGGGCCCACACCACCCCATGGCGCGGGCTAGCCTAGGCCGCGTCACCAGGTGGTGTGGCCGCCCTGGTCCACCCCTGGCACTCCCCTCTAGCGTATATTATCCTCCCGAAACCCTAAGACTCGGGGAGCGACCACAGAAAGATTCCGCCGCCTCTGCGGGGCGGAAAACACCGAGAGAGAAAGATCTCTCCGGCAGACAGATTTCTGCCGGGGGAATTCCTTCCCGGAGAGGGGGGATCGTCGCCATCAACACCACCATCAAGCTGGACTTCATCGGGATCATCATCATCATCACCACCATCATCACCATCAGCACCCTCATCACCATCTCCATATTGCTGTAACAATTGCGTTGAATCTTGCATAGTTCATAGGGGAAACTTTCCCGGTGTTGATTACTCCTTATAGTTGATGCTATTGAGTGAACCATTGAATTATTGTTTATGTTCAGATTATTATACATCATTATTCCATCTCTGATCATGATCCATATGATGTCTTGTGAGTAGTTCGTTTTGTTCTTGAGGACATGGGAGAAGTCATGTTGTTAGTAGTGGAGTTGTGTTGAAAAAGATTCAATAGTTTGATATTTAAGTTGTCGTGTACTTCTTCTAGTGGTGTCATGTGAACGTCGACTACATGACACTTCACCTATATGGGCCTAGGGGAATGCATTGTATATTTGGCTACTAATCGTAGGGGTTGCCGGAGTGACAGAAACCTGAACCCCTGTTAGGAAACCATTGCACAAGGGACGTAAGGGTCTTAGAGTTTAAAGCTGTGGTTAGGTTTTTACCTTAATTACTTTCTTATACTTACGGATGTTTGCGAGGGGTATAATCACAAGTATGTATTAGTCCTAGGAAGGTCGGTACATTAGCACAGGTTCACCCACACAACACTTAGAAAGCTAAAGAAGATTAATCAACTATATGAAGCGAAAGCACTTGACTATCTTCCCATGTGTCCTCGAGAACGTTTGGTCATCTTAAGTAATACAACCGGCTTGTCCTTTGCTGCATAAAGGATTGGGCCACTTGCTGCATTCATTCCTACTGTCTTTTTTTACTCGTACTTTGTTTACTTGCTATATCAAAAACCCATAAAAATCCGTTTGCTAAGTATTTGTAGAGAATTCCTGATCCATACCACTAGCCAGCACCTTCTGCTCCTCGTTGGGTTCGACACACTTACTTATCGAAAATACTGCGATACACCCCCTATACTTGTGGGTCATCACATGCCTCGAGATGTTAAGAGATTCATGGCACGCTGCACTACTTGTCAAAAAGCTAAGTCTCAACTTAATCCACATGGTTTATATATGCCTCTTCCTGTTCCTAGTGTCCATTGGGAGGATATTTCTATGAACTTTGTTTTAGGATTGCCTTGCACACAAAAGGGGAGGGATATCATTTTTGTTGTTGTGGATCGGTTTTCTAAGATGGCACACTTTATTCCTTGTCATAAGACTGATGGTGTTGCACATGTTGCTGGTTTGTTCTTTCATGAGATTGTTTGTTTACATGGTGTGCCAAATACTATTGTTTCTGATCGAGATACTAAATTTCTTAGCCACTTTTAGAGATATTTATGGGCTAAGTTGGGGACTAAATTGCTGTTTAGTACTACATGTCATGCCCAAACCGATGGATAAACTAAAGTAGTGAATAAAACTTTGTCTACTATATTGCGGGCTATTTTAAAGAAGAACTTAAAATTATGAAAATAATGTTTACCTCATACTGAATTGCTTACAATCATTCGTTGCATTCTACCACAAAGATGTGCCCATTTGAGATTGTGTATTGTTTCATTCCTCGTGCACCTATTGATTTGTTGCCATTACCATCTTCGGTGCAAAATAATTTGGATGCTACACAACATGCTGAAATGATATTAAAATTACATGAGACTACTAAAAACAACATAGAATGCATGAACGCTGAGTATAAACTTGCTAGGATAGAGGAAGAAAGCATGTTGTGTTTGATGTTGGTGATGGTATTTGGTTACATTTGTGCAAATATTGTTTTTCTGATTTGCGCAAGTCTAAGTTAATGCGACGCGCTACTGGTCCTTTTAAGGTGTTAGAAAAAATAAATGATAATGCATATAAACTTGACTTGCATGCAGATTTTGGTATGGTTAGTCCTACATTTAACATTGCAGATTTAAAGCCTTACTTTGGTGACGAAGATGAGATTGCGTCGATGACGACTTCAGTTTAAGAAGGGAGCATGATGAGGACATCCCATCTATTAATACAACCGCTGTACCTATAAGTACACACATACAAGGACCTATCACTCGAGCTCATGCCAAACAACTTAACTATCAGGTACTTTTGTTTCTTGGAACTATTCCTTACATTAATATGATGCTGCCTAAATAGATGTGTTTTTTACTCTTAGGAATGATAGACCTAGCATGGACGAGAGGGACAAGCATTAGAGCATGATCATGCATAAAGATGGCAGCAAATATGTGATGATTAAAGAGAACGTCACAAGTGGAGATTTCAAAATTTTAAAGCCACCATAATGATGATTGAAGAATTGGATGAAATATTTAAGAATTATACTTCATAGTTTCGTCCATAGTTTAATATGGTGTTGCGTCACCTTTATTTTGGGTCAGGCCCTTGTTACTTCCGCATGAATTAAATTAGGCACCTTTTAGAGTCCGTATTTGAAGGAAAAAAGACTTCTAGGGTTCGGTTCGGCCACCATACCTATGGCTGGCCGAAACCCCACCTTTCCTCCTTAAATACTCCCGTAGCGGTTACTTTTAGACTCGGATTTTGTTTAGACTAAAAGTTAACCATCATTACAACTTCACCAAGGATTGAGTATCATAGAGACCTCCTGTACTTCGCACCTATTCAGGATTCCACCTTATTCAAATAAAACTTTCATCTTTATCCGCAATATCATCTTGATTGCAATATTAGTTCTTACTTTGTTCTCGATTTTAGGTAGAAATTAAAACCCTCGCTGGTCAGGTTGATCGTGCTTCTGCAAGACCGTCAACCTTTAGGAGATTGGTCTAGCGATTGCATTGGTGCTCGTGCTCGCGGATCGTCAAGCCCGAACTCCACCCAAATCGTTTAACACCATCTTATCGAAAGATCGAACACCTTTGCTCTATCAGACATGATGCGTCGGACCGCTGTGCGGCACCTCGGACAGACCGGACTTTGACCCGATCTATCCGGACCAAAACAAACATTTTAGGTTAACCGTTTGGGTCGGGCCCGGTACGGATGCGCTAAGACGCGGCAAACAAAGTCCAAATGCCGGGAGCGCCAAAAAAAGCGTCATTTTTGCCTAGTCCGCTGGAACGCCGACGTGGACTCTCTCCGGGCCTGACTCAACCTCTCCTTTCCGGATTCGACAGCCAACGACCACGAGACCGTCCGTTCGATAAAACCCTAACCTCCTCTGCCACCGCCGGCCTCTCATCCCAGAATCTGCAAATCACCAACGCACCGCACGCCAACAACCTGAGCGAGCCGCAGACATCCGACGACATGGCCGTTGCCTCCGCCTGGGCCAAGCCAGGCTCATGGGCCCTGGCCGCCGAGGAGCAGGACGACCTCCCGCCGCCGCTGCCGCCCGTCCCCGTCTCCGACTTCCCTGACCTCGCCACTGCCGCCACCACCAAGGTCCCTAAGAAGAAGAAGGCCCAGCCAATCTCCCTTGCCTCCTTCAACAGCAGCAAGTTCGTCCCCTCCTCCTCCCGCGGTCCCACCCCCGACGTGCTGATAAGCCTCCCCACCGGCCCCCGCGAGCGCACTGAAGAGGAGCTCGGCGGGGCGCGCTGGGGTAACGTGGTCCGTGGATCCGACGAGCCACGACGCGGCGGATCTGGCACTGAGGATTACGGCCCGTCGCGCGCCGACGAGGCAGATGACTGGGGTATCAAGAAGCCGATGGAGAGGAGGGAACGGATGGGAGCGTTTGGTGGGGACTCGACGTCGTCGCGTGCCGATGACGTTGACGACTGGGTCTCCACTAAGAAGACGGCGCCCTCGCTGCCCATGGAGCGAAGGGAGCGTAGCGTGGCCTTTGGGAGCGAGTCTCAAGGACGCGCTGACGATTCCACGAACTGGGTCTCGAACAAGAGCTACTCTGCGTCCCCAACGACGGCTTTGGATGGCCGTAGGGGTGGGTCAGTTTGGGGTTTCAACAGGGATGGTGCCCAAGAAGCCGATTCGTGGGCGAGGAAGAGAGAGGAGGTGATGAGTGGTGGTGGTGGTGGTGGGAGCAGCGGTGCCCGACCGCGTCTTGTTTTGCAGAAGCGAACTTTGCCAGTTGCCGTTGTAACCGATGAGGAGAAGGATGATGATAGTAAGAAGGCCAACAATGAAGCAGAAGAGAAGGGAGAGTTGCAGCCGAAAAGCAGGTCTTCCAACCCATTTGGGGCAGCCCGCCCACGTGAGGAAGTACTTGCTGCGAAGGGGGAGAACGTGACTAAGGAGGAGGATAAAGAGGATAAGCTAGTGATTCAACCAAAAGTCAGGTCTTCGAATCCGTTTGGGGCAGCTCGCCCACGTGAGGAAGTGCTTGCTGCAAAGGGGGAAGACTGGAGAAAGATTGATGAAAAGCTTGATGCTATGAAGGTGCGGGAGGCGCCGCCTGAGAGGAAGTCCTCTGGGAGGGGTTCCCCAGTCCCAGGAGAGAGCGGGCATGGTGAAGTGCCAGACAGCCGTGCTGATGGTGCTTGGAAGAAGTCTGCTGCAGTTGAGACTGCAGGACAAGCTGAACAAGGGTCAGATAACTGATCTCATCCCTCTGATTCTTGTGTTTATTTTTATGTTACCCAAATTTTACTTCTTATTGTTGAGTTGATTGGTCTTGTTTGGTTGTCTGTGCTGATCTTACTTTCAATGTTTTGTCCTAAGTTAGGAGTTATGGTCTTTGCCCCACTGCCAGTTAACATGCACTTAATTTTCTTGAGGTGTACATGGAAAGACAAATGCCAGTTTTGCTGCCTATCTTGACTACAATTTGGATTCATATATGTCTCACAAAATATTATGCTTGAATCTAGTCATGTTTGATTGATAATTGCATTACATGTTTTACTGGGGAGATTGGGTTGCTCAGCTTATAAGATGGCTGTGATAGCAACACGAAAGAATATAATGTGTATGATAAATGTTCAGCTAAGTAGTGCTTTGTGGTACTACATGGATACGTTCCTGCATTCACCACCCAGAAAAGTTCCTTTCTACATCTAAATCACAAATTTCAAATGTTTATTTTTTCTACTCCCTCCGACCCATATTAGTTGACTTGAATTTATCTAGATTCGAATGTATCTAGTACTAAAGCATGTCTAGATACATCCGAATTTAGACAAATTCGAGTCAACTAATATGGGTCGGAGGGAGTACCTTTTATACCTTGAGAATATTGGGACACAAATACATACCTAGCTTCTCAGAATTTGTGTTGTGATCATGTGGTACAAATTAATCGTGTAATGTATATTCTTCTGCATTATCATTAATTGAACAAGAATTGTGCTGGTATTCATTTGCTCTCATTGTATTAGCATACAATTCTATTGCCAATGCTTGACACAGCATACCAGAACTAAAAAAAATTCAAAACTATGTATGGGGCCCATTAATCCAGCCTCTTACCAAGCATTGCAAGTGTTATTTGCACATCACTGCAATGAAAAGCAGACAAAAAGCTACCTTATAGTTAGCTGTCTTCTGTTTTTGTCAGCTATATGGAGCTACCACGTTTTGTTTGTATGGTGGGTTTTACGTAAGTATAGATATAGGCCTCAGCCAACTAGGATGCAGTTACTGTATTATATAGTATCCAACCAACTGGGAAAAGCTATATAAATTTCACCTGTTTTGAATGCTGGATTGAAACTATCTGTTTTGCAAGTATTTCATATTTTGTTAAAAATCAAACCATCATAGTGGGATAATGGTTCCATGTTCTGCACTATAATACACTTCCTCCACCCCGGTTTACAAGTCCTATTGAGCTTTTATAGTATAAACTATATGATACCCTATGCTTTGCTGCGGAAACTCTTGCTCTGAACTATTGTTTTACTCCATAATAACTATCCTAAAAGGATTAGAAAAATGGCAAATTAGCTACCAAAATTTTAGACTGCTATTTGGAATATTGAATGCTTCATGACACTTTAAATAGGGTAACATCTCTAAATTTTCTGCCGTTTACAGCTAGATAAAAGATATATATTTTGTTTTGCTCTTTCTTACACACCACGAGAAGGGGTTTATATAGATTTTGGTGACATTCCAGAATTAAAAAGTGTGAATTGTTGTTCTGTATGCACAGAATCAAATTCAACTTATATTTTCGGATCAGCATGTTCCATGAAACCTAAAACATGATTCAAAAAGCTGAAGAACAATAAAAGATGGATCAGCTTACAAAGTAATTAATGAAGTTATCAATCAAATGATATTTGTATAGTCTGATTGTACAATCTGATGTACTCCCTCCGTTTAGAAATATAAGATGTTTTAGCTTTGTGAAAGGAGTGTATCTAGACCCCTTTTGGTATATAGGTTCACTCCGAACCTCTACGAACTATACACTAAAAGACGTCTAGATACATTCGATTCACAAAATTAAAACATCTTATATTTCTAAACGGAGGGAGTAACTGACATAATAACCAGTAAGCTCAAGAAAAATGGTAAAACTTCATATTTGGTAAGAAAAAGTAATAATGTAGTACCATGGTAGTGAGTACACAAACTCACAGATTCAGTTTGCACTATAGTCTGTACAAATGTGAAACTATTGTACCCTATGAAAGTCAATGCAATGTATCAACTTGTGAACTAGATGTGCTAAATTCAGAGCAATCAATTTAATTTTTGAAATCACCATGGTCTGAAGATGATTTTCGTTGAGAGATTTAACAGGGGTATCCATAAGCTTTCTGTTTGTTGCAATTAACACAGTATTGTTTTTTTGCAGGGTGACACGGTAAATAGTTAATAACTGAAAGGTCAGAATAAGATATGGATTGTGAGTTCTGTTATAATAACCTGAATAGATAGATAAGTCTAAATGATTATTACCTATTCTTAAAAATCAAATATGAATACACTAAAGGTGTTGAACAGAAGTGGTTCAACATCAACCAAAGGTGGACAACCTGAAACCTTTGTACAAAGGAGACAAACAGGTTGTTTGCATCCATCAATTTGAAATTGGCTACTTGGGGAAAAAAACTACAATGGACGTCATCGTACTGATTAATTAAAAATGCATGCAATTGAACATCTTTCAAGGAGATCTGGGAGCAGATAAAATGTCTGTGAGTTTTACTCCGAAATCAAACATCTGCTAGGAAATTGAAGAAAAATAAGAAAGCTTGAAATCATAATACACCCATCTATTCGTCTTTCCAGTTCATTGATGTGTAGCACACACGCTGTAAATTTGAGCCTTATAGATATTAAATCTACAGGATACAAACATCATGGTGTCTGGGGAGATGACGCATACAGCTGTTAATGATCTGACCTCATCGTTCAACTAACTTGTTAGTAAGAAAATATGCAATATTTTTTTTATAAGAGATACGGTTAGATCTAGAACTGGGAAAACATATCTCTAAATGCAGAGAACAACGACAGGTGACAATATGCGTTAGGCATTTCAGAGAGTGGAAAGCATCATTTACATGAGCAGATACCTGGTATAGTATATCAGATGGAAATCATCAGTTCCTATCTGCTGGCACAAATAGACAGATTGCATAGATGGTTGTAGTTAGACTCCGAAAGAAAAATGCGAGATCACGGGATACTAGAGAAGTTCATCAGATTTTTTTATGCAGAACCACGGCAATTGATTAGTGAATAATATGTAGTGGGATGCAATGAACAAAGCTGCTTTAAACATCAAGAATATTAACCCTTTGTCTCTTACCTGCTAGGTAGACTCATTGTACAAGCATCTCCTAGATGGCCCTATAACATGGATATCCAACAATATAGCAGTTGCTCCAGGTGGAAATCATGCAAATTATGTATCAATAATGGACAGTGCTACCGGGCGGCGCCGCATATTTATCGGTTCGTGCGGTGGCAGCTTTTACCCCTTCGCGCTGGCCACTAGCGAGCGTGCAAACCCCTGTCCTCTAGCGAGCGAGCGGCAACAACCCGTGCCCTGCTGGCCCAAAGCAAGCTCACATGCGGAGCTGTGCTGCTAGGAGTGCGCATGCAACAGCTATCGAACTATAGTTCATCAAATTGAAAAAAGTACATGCAAACAGTCATTTAGTAGTAGCCTAGTACTGACACTACACTGCCATTCTTTGCACTAGCTTTCTGTGATCTGGGCATACACTCATCCGATTTAATTATCTTGCTAGCAATTAGCATGTCATCACTTAGGAAATGTCAATCTAGAAATTAAACTCTTACAGGTTAATTACCCTACTAGTGGCTACCAAATTATCACCTAGTAACTGCCAGATTAACACAGGTCGTTTGGTATCCATCATTTGGGCCCGGAATCCTGGAATTCATTTTGCAATTTCATCCCTATGCTGTTTGGTTGGCATGGAATTGGGCTGTCATTTCATTTGGCAAATCCATCGAAATATCCTCATGTGTAAACCCAATTCTTATCTCAGACCCGTCATTTGCAAATTCCGGTGGCAACCAAACATGTGGGTGTTTTTGGAATCATAATATAAATGAAATGAATCCATGTATTCATTTCATTTCTACTAAATGAAATGAATACCTAGGTGCGAAACGACCTCTTCATTGCCAGGATATCACTTAGAAAAATACCAAAATCAAGATATGGACTCCTCCAGTTTAATTATCCTGCTAACAGCCACCATATTATCACCTAATAACTGCCAGATTAACACTTCGTCATTACCAGGTTATCACTTAGCAAAATACCAAAATCAAGATATGGACTCCTCCAGGTTAATTATCCAGCTAACAACTACCAGATTATCACCTAGCAACTGCCAGATTAAACTTCGTCATTGCCAGGTTATCACTTAGCAAAATACCAAAATCAAGATATGGACTCTTCCAGGATAATTATCCTGCTAAGAGCTACCAGATTATCACCTAGTAATTGCCAGATTAACACTTCGTCATTGCCAGGTTATCATGTAGTAAAATACAAAAATCAAGATATAGACTCCTCCAGGTTAATTATCTTGCTAACCAGATTATAACTTGGTAACTGCCGGATTATCACTGAACAACCGCCAAATTAACAAAAGAAATTGAAGACCCAAAACTGCACTCTGCACATGAAAGACATGTATCACATTACGCGAGCCATCAATTTGAACATGCGTAAACTAAAGAAACTGGTCATCATCAGCACATCACCTCGATCTGCTACTTTATCAGAAAAATCAACTGATCGATATGGAGGTGGCAGAGAAAAAAAAAACTCATTCAATCATGCCAGCCACCAGCCTCGTCGTCGCGTGCATGCTTCCATTTGCTTGTCGGCGCCAGCCTCCTGCTCGTACCTGCCGGCCTCCTAGCTCGATGAACACCTTCTCGAGCGTGCATGTCTCTATGTACGAGCGACCCTGCAGCGTGCTTGACGGCATACGACGGCCTTCATTGATGCGAGCTCTGCGGCCGCATCAGCCTCCACTGCTGCGTGCTCAGCGGTCGCAGCTCTCCTGCTGTGTGCTTGGTGGCGGCCGCCGTCCCGGATGCGAGCTCTGCAGCATCCGCAGCCTGTCTTCTTCTTGCTCAGCGGTGCGCAGCGGCCTTCTCCGTTACGAGCTCTGCAGCAGCCTCCTACTGCGTCATCATCGTCGGTGGTGTACCCACCCTAGGGGCGCAAGCCTCTTCCTCGAGCTCGTCGGAGGCGGCGGCCTGGCTGAGCCCTCCCAGCGTCGCCCTAAGCTCGCTGCCGGCGGCAGGAGAAGCCCTTCCCATGTCGTCCCCTGCTTGGCGGCGGCGACGGCCTAGAGAAGCCCTCCCTGCGTCGTTCCGCACTCGTTGGAGGCGGCGGCCTGGCGAGCCCTCCCCGCGTCGTCACGCGCTCGTCGGCGGTGGCCTAGAGAAGCCCTCCCCGCGCCGCCCTGCGCGGCAGCGGCCTGGACCAGCCATCTCCGCGTCGCCCTGCGCTCGTCGGCGGCGGCCTAGAGCAGCGCTCCCCGCGTCGCGCCGCGCTCGTCGGTGGAGGCCTGGCGGAGCCCTCCATGCGTCACAATGTGCTTGGCGATTTGAGAGAGAGAATGAGTGGTGGGAGGAACCCGTGATGAGAGTGATAGGGAAGGGATAAGGGTGAGAGTTCCCACCGCGTGCGATGGTTTCGCGAATCGTGATGCACCGCCGCACGCACGAGTGAACCGTGCGGCGCCTCTTGTTAGATTTTCCCATCAATAATACTTGAAGTTGTGTACCAAGGAAAAAGTATGTAGAAAAGCAACAGAGAAAGGGAATGAAAAGCTACCTGCTTTGGTTGATACGCCTTACCTCAGTCTCTGCATCCCTCCCTCGTTTCATCTCTATTTGCTGGACTGTGAGCAAAAAGGGAAGGGACAGAGGGAGTAGTGCCAGTGGCATGCTTGGAGACTTTGGCGAAAGCAGATGGAGAAATGGAGAATAACAGATCACCGTGGTGGTATGGAAGATTCGTGGTGGGAGAGGAAGGGGATACACATATCGTTTTGTTATGTAGAAGAGGGAGTGGGCCAGCATGCAGATTAATGGAGAAGAGGGAGTGGGCCAGCATGCAGATTAATGGAGAAGAGGCAATAAACGGTCGGTGGCTGAGCTGCTGCTCATGTTTGTGACATGATGACTGGCCAGTGCGAGGGATTTCGTGATCTGAACGGATAACTAATGACCATAGATTTTGAGTCACATGGATACAAATAATTGGGGTGATGTGGCTACACCAGGTTTCAGCTTGCAAACATCAAATGCATCTTAGTGGGGGGGGGGGGGGGGGGGGGGGGGGGGGGGGGGCGGACTTTATAGATTTGACTAAGTTTATAGCAACATCAACAACTACAATACCTGTAAAATACATTATGAGAACACATTTTATTGATATTGATTTGGTGTTGTAGATGTTGGTATTTTTCTCATAAACTTTGTTAAACTTATTAAATTATAGAAACCATGGGCATAGAATTGTGATATATTTAGATCCGGAGCTGTAGTTTGATTCCAACATGTTCAGCTCTCAGTTCTAGATCCGCATAATATCTCAAACCCTTCAACTGAACGTGCGAATAGAGGTTTCCTGCTCAGGTTACGGCCTTAACATCCCATGGATGATATGATACCTTATTATTCCCTAGTTAACAAGTTTTTTCTACTTTTTAACCAATTAATAACTGTAATTTTAGATAAGTAAAGTTTTAGATGTCACTTGGTACATTGATGTTCTTTTTTCTTTGAGGCATCTGTTTCTTTTTGTTAGAAGGAACTCATTGGAGAAGAATGAACAATTAATCATATTGCCTATATTCATTATATATTCTTGTCAGGTGGAACAATGTTCGTATGTCCTTCATCTTCAGTGGATAAGTATTTTATGTTAGTTAAAAACTATTTTGTTATTCTATCTATTGGAAGCTTTCTCTTGTTTTATGTTTTCTATCTCTTCCATTTTTTGTTGGTGTTGTATGTATCTTACAAAATCTCTAATGGACAATTGATTGCTTCTGCTAATGCAGATCGGAGGCTACTGAAGAGACTGTGCCTGCAAATTAATCTATGGCCGTAAATGTTATGAAGATGCTTCGGAATATGAGTCTACCACATATATTAGCTTTATTATGTTTGCTACATGTGTGCGGCAACAATTTTCTTTGTTCTCACTGTTTTAGTACCTGTTAATCATGAGATGTCTGAGAATTTTGATCTGATAATTATTGTGGACGACCGGAAGTTGTTTTGTCATTGTCATTTCATTCTGAATTCCAGGGCACTTTTTTTGAGGGAAAGCCTAGTGGCATTTTATTGATTGGTAAGAATGGTTACATCGTTTATTACATATGGCAATATGAAACCCGGAAGGTCACCATCCCAGACTAACATTTCCTTTGAATCATAACCGACACAGGTGAACAAGTAAAGTATACTAGGGCGCGTCGAGAGAATAGATAAATAATGTGGCACTTCATTGACTTCCCTTGGACACTCTGAAACGACATCAGTCCATCATACTAGCCTTGTATTGCCGAAACTGATGTGGTGATTGCTATATTGAGAGAATGATAGTCATGGTGTTGGTTGTTGGGGGGGGGGGGGGGGGGGGGGGTCCAGGTAGGGTCAATCCAAGGTAAAAGGACATGGTCCACCGAGGCATAAGACAGGTCAAAGCATGAGCTGGCCGAATCATAAAAAGGCTGGCCGAATAAACGACCAGGTTATCCTAAGCCGGGCATCACTCGCAAGACTCGGCCAACATATGTAACATGTCGGCATGAGTGAGTTGTGTTCTCTTTGCAGGTACAATCTTAGCCAAGTTAGCCAGACGAGAGCCGAAATATGGGTTAGGGTACACTCGAAGGAAGGAATCATCTCCAAGTTCAGCGCTTTTCTCTCTCTACTGGTTTCCCAGTAGAGATAGAGCAGAGACAAGAGTCAGAGAGACAAAGACAGTGCACATGCCACGAGTGTGACGATGTCTGACCGCCAACGGACAGACAACGTGGACTCTGGGGTATTGCCTCATAGAGGCTGGCGATATACGAAAGGAGAGCACCGCATTGCTATTTTGGGAAGAGCATCTCAAGGGAATATGCTGGCCTCGTATGGCCTAAGTGTAACCTGACCACCCCTTTATAAGGTGAGCCATGGCCTCCAAGGAGGGGGGCGGGGATTTTGGTTAAGGGAAAAACCTAGTGTGTGAGTAGAGAGCAGGAGCACTTCATCTCCTTCCTCTCCTCGATACAGCTCAAGAAGCATCTGTAAACACCACTGATCTTGATAATAGAAATCTCTGTGTGCGGAATCATCGCACTATCCCTCCCCGGATATCACTAGTGCACATTGGCCACATCTTTAGTCTACCCATGGCATCTGCCGTGACACCACCACGATAGTTGGCGTCCACCGTGGGGCTAGCAGCAGCGCTAGCTAGTGTAGATCCGGACGGGAAACTTCATCGCCACTGGAGAGTGCATCGTCTTCAGGCTGGTCCAGCGTTTCGGTGTGCTGGACTTCGTCAGCGACAACGCGCGCAGCATTGGTAACCGCCCGGCTCCACGCAACGGGCTCTTCGTTAGCTTTAGCGCGCACAAGATCTACATCGACATCGATGATTCCTGCGGATACCCGCATCGAGTCACCGTGGCGGGAGAACCTCCTCTCAGCGCGGCACGCGGTCCGCGTATCGCTCGCCCCACCAGCTGCGCCGAGGTGATGATGACCGCGCTAGATGCAGGCACGAGCAAAGACCCGACAGAAGAAGGAGAGGTAACTCCCAAGGCAACTAGGGCTAGAGGTCCACCGCTGAAAAGGCCGCAAAATATACTGTAGCAAGCCATAGAGAGCCTAACTACACCTATAGTTCCCACAGTAGATCCGGCTCAGGCATAGGCCGAACTAGAAGAAACCCGACAGAAAATGTTAGCGGGGGCTAAGAAAGTAGCAGCAGCTCAGCAGGCGTTCAACATCACGTTGCGTGAGTATGCTAAGGAAAATATAATAAACACTAGTACTACCTGTAACACCCTCGAATCGGCCCTATGCAAGTTTTAGCATTTCCCGCCAAATCCGCATAGAAACGATTCATTGATGCCCACCAGGCACTTGCGTGCGGGTGGAAAACGAAGTAATATTAGTACACAATAGTCCATGATGGAACCCACAGAACATATATATATACAACAACGACTCCATGAGTCAAAAATACAGATATATATTATAAAGATCCAAAGCACCTTGAAAACGATACAACATCCGAGTATGGATAAGATGCAAATGGGGCTAAGAGCCCTGAAGAATAACCAATGGCGTTCACAACCCTGCCCAGGCCAAGCTAGAAGGGTAACCCTACTAACAACATCGGACTTATACCTGTTAAAACAAAAGGGGTGCCGACGAAGGGCAAAGGAAAAAGGGAGCGGTCAGTATTGAGGTCAGTACACGACGAGTCTAGAATTCGGTGGCTCTCGCCTACATAGGTATGGTGGACTAAAGCGGCAGCAAATCATGCACTATACAACCTATAGAGACTCGATATAACTGTCGGCTATTAGAGAGGGGTAAGAAAGACCTATTTGGATCCAACCTGATACTAGCACCAATCATACCCATCCTGGTATTCTCCCTCGAGACCAAACGAGGAAGTCAAACCGAGGAATTCACACAGTTGGCAGTTTTATTCATTCCATTATAGTTGTAGCACTTACTAGTCAGATATAGATAGCATGAGTGATCACGATATCGTAAGTAGTGGGCAGTTTTAGTTAACCATTCCATTGTAGTTGCAATACTTACTAGTCAGATATAGATATCATGAGTCATCCTGATATCATAAGCTGTGGGCTGTTTTAGTTAATCATTCTATTGTAGTTGTACTACTTACTAGTCAGATACAATTAGCCAGAGACATCCCAACTCCAGCAGTTGTTGGCACTTTTATTTACTCATTCCGTTGTAGTGAAACTGATTACTAGACATGTCAAAGTCAAATTTATAGCACTACTTTAGTTATGGTTGTCTATGATCGAGATACTATGCTCCAAGTCGTCCATAACCGCGGACACGGCTTTCAGAAAGTTTTACCCTGCAGGGGTGCACAAATAGCAACACACACACGATCAACCTCGGGAAGAACCAAATAAAAAGCAACGAGGCCTCACAACAATGCATTCACAGGATTCATAAATTATTTCAGGGAGCCACCCCACTAAGCTACCCGCAACGAAGTTGGCCGGCTCCGAGACGGACCCAGGGTTTGTGTAGACGGCGGTAAATGACTGGGAACCCAAAAGTGTGACTGGGCTTGTCGATACAGCGAAAACGTGTCATGATCCAAAACAGTATAGGTGCTCCACGCACAATCGTAAATAAAGCAATAAAGCATGGCATAAGTACACGATAGTAATAAAGCCCCAAACTAGTTTGTGGCCCCAAGAAATAAAGTGTGAATCAAGCTCAGACAAAGGGGGATTCATAGAGTCTCCCGTATGTGGATAGTGCAAATAGTTAAGGAACATGTATCAAGTACTCGGGGCCTATGGAACACAAGTGAGCGTGGAAGAACCAAATATTAGCTATTGCCCACCGGTGCCTCTGCATTAGTTATACCTATTCCCAGCATTTTAATATCAAGTTATAATTAAATCCATGATCATCTTCACCAGTAAGCATGTGCCAACCTTCCAACAACGGTGGAACAACAATGACGTGAAGCAACACCTAAGCAAGCAACTACGACTCGCAAGGCCTACTATTTATCAAACGACAGGCAATAGGATGTGTTCAAGGCAATATAGAGGCTGCAAGGAATATAAATGGTGCACGGAAACTAAAGCATCGCAATACGGATAGCAATAGATCAATAGGAGGAAGTAAAGACTATAAATATAAAATAGGTAAAAGGGGGAGATGCTCGCCTGGAAAACACTACCGAAGATACATTATCCGAAGAACTTGTCGGTACTCACATCAACTCAACGGCCTAACACGTGAAGAAGCAAAGCACTAGAAGAAACACCGGATGCACTATTCAATACTATGGCAGAAGATCGGCATGATGCATATATATGATGTATGACATGACACAGATGCAATGCGACTAGGCAATATTAAGAGGAATTAGGGTCCCGGCATTTAATTAGATGGTTCATGTTGTTTAGGTACCCCGCAATTTAAATGTTGTATTAACAAGGAAAAACATGACATTGGTTCGCTATACAAATTTAAATGGAGCCAATATAAGATTAGAAAAGCCCGCATATGGTCTCCATATGTAATTGTTAGGTGAGTCGACCCAACACCCCCAAATGACAAGTATGTATGCAAACATGTACATTTTATATGCAACAAGTTGTATGTTATATTTATCAAAATAGGGCAAGGATTGGGGTCTCACGATTCGGATTGCGGAGACGAATAGATGGTCCTCGGACTATACGAAAGTAGGCCATGGCACAGAAGTACCGGACGTCGGGAAGAAGACCTTGTCGAAGGACGACGACGTCGGAAAACTATGTCCGGTTTGGCAAGATAAATGTGTGCCAAACTTGACGAAGTAGAATATCCATGGAATGGTGGCAGGTTGAATATGTCAGATAGAACAAAACCGAAGCAACAACTCTTGCGGTAATTATGTCGAGCACTTGGCCGAAGATACAGACACAGCCCAGAACCAAAACCACAGTCCCCTCAGAAGTTGTTAACCCGCTCATCGGAGGAAAAACAGACAGTCTAAGCGGGACTGGCACGAAGCGCAAGCATCACTGAACCAAACGACAAGGCACCATCGGCCGGGCTGGAGTAGCTGTGTACACGGAAGCCAGAGACAAAGGGGGCGCATATTTTACCTGCAGGCGTCGATGCCAGCGACAGAGCAGAGCAAGGCGTGTTCTGCCCTTATGTGCGGGGTTGGAAGTTGGATCAGGCCCTCCTGGCACGGGACTCGAACGGGGCACCCAGGCCAGGGGAAGAAGGAAAATGAGGCATGGCGAAGTGGCCCTGGGGATCTGGTGCTGGCGTGTGGTGTTAGGTAGCTGACAGGAGCAATGTTGATGGCGATGGAAGCGAGGGAAGATTGTGCCGTCGGCCGGCGAGAAATCGAAAGAGCTGGTGATTTTCTGCTGCATGCGAGTGATGGCGACCATGTACGATGGAGACCCAGGAATATGTGGCGAAAGCTCACATGCGATTCAATCAGGATGGAATATTTTCTGCTTGCTAATCGATGAATCAAATGGAAGGATTTGGTGGCGTGTGGTGTGTGGATCGATTGGGTAGCTAGCTAGCTGCAAGGATCGATTTGGTAGCTAGCTCTTAGAGAATTCTTCACAGGGCTCGCGATGATCTGCTTCTGTCCGATGAGAGAAAAACAGAAGAGCTAGCGGCGGCGATGGAAAAAAAATAAAGAGACAGGGAATCTGACTCAGATTTGGAGGCTAGGGTTTGGGAAAAAAGAGAAATGGGGTATTTATATAGTCTAAAGGAGACTAGATAGGGCTAGTTTTAAGCTAAAAATTTAGACGGGCATTCTGCCTATTTTTACTTTTAGTAAAAATAAACAAACCTTTGTAGTCTTATAATTGACCGAACAATATTATTAAAATTTTATTTCAAAATAATAAAAAGGAGGCGGCTCCATATGTATGGTACAACAAAAGAGCTGGCAAGTATATGGTGGCATGTACGTGTGGAAGAATAAAAGAGGTAGGAGGCATGTAAAAGGGTTTAAAAGAAATAGAGAGGTAGAGAATATGGCAAAATCACCAGATGTCGAGGGTGGCTCATAAATAGCAAAGGACATGGAGTATATCTATTGGAGAAAGAATATATATGGAAGAGAGAAATGCAATATATCAAATAGATATGGCATCAAAATAGAATGAGAATAGAGATTGGCGCAAACAAGAATGGAATATAGAGAAAGATTATCAAAACAAGAAGAAGAGAGATGGTCTCATGGAATTAGATAAATCCACATATTCTGCGAATAGATGTGATTCAAACCATAAGGCAAAAACAAATGGAACTCGTGCGTTATATGTGTTAGAATTGAAAATGATCATAAGGACTAGATAGATTGGCAAGTTAGTGATAAAGAGAATTTAAGAGATGATGCCCCCAACTCAATTTAGGCATTTTGACAAATATAAAAATAGCAAGACTCAAGTAATAGAATTTGGACATTATGGTTCCATATCAAATGGCACCAACTAGAGCTAGAATAGAGGGAGGTTAAAGTAGAGAGGAAGCAATGTCAAGCTCAAATACAGATATCAAGAACCAAATACAAGTGTAATAATTTGACTGCAATGATTTAATAATAGGTTCCATGCAAGGTGGTATGATGAGCATGATGATGTCATGATGGTGCAAAAAAATAAGATAACAAGCAATTTTGTTGTTTTGGTTTTCCCAGGGTGCTACACTACCCGCATGGATGGTGTAAAGATTAGGGGAACGAACCTCATCAGTGAAATAGATAAGGAATATGTGCCTAGGACAGTAGATTAGGTTAATCCCACGTCAGCAGGGCTGCCGAGGTATAGTACCTCGGCGAAGAACCTCAGGGCTGCAGATGCAGCATCTGCCAAGTTAGATGGTCTGACCGGTGAAGCACGGGAAAAGTAGCAGGAAAGAGTCATAGAGCTGGTGCGCATCGCAAACCAGCAGAATGCGGAAATACACACGACTAACCCGACCAGGGCAGGGGGTTCCTGTGTAGTTCATTCGGTTGGGGGCGCTCCTACAAAATGAGCCGGAGCAGCATCTTCACCTGGAGCTGGTCAAAAGAGGGAAGAGGTAGTGACCTCGGGTAGAAGAAACAAGCATATTGTACCATATGACCTGGTAGTGGCTGGGAAAGACAAAGCTGCACAGTGCAATGATGATAGAAGGAGTGCTAGTGATACGGGTCAACGTGATCCAAAGGGGTTTAGGCCAGATCTTTCATGACGATCAATTGAATTCAGCAAGCTAGAAAGAGAACTCAATCTAAAATAGATCAAACTGATCTCTCTTCAATTCCCCACGTTGGAACTGATCAAAATCAACTCCCACACATAGCACAACATCAGACCTTGAAGATCAGCAAGCAAACACAATGATATGTGCCCCAAACATTGGGACTTTTCTGGTGTCTCTTTTAGCTCAAAAATAACAAGTCTGAATTACAATGGTGGCTGCCAGGAACCCTTTATAGGGTGACTCCAACGCTACTTTGGCTGGGCTAGGCCCCATGCCAAACTAAAAGCCCGAATGGCCAAAACACACTTGATTTTGGATAGGCCCAAAACCATCACACGCAAATAAAACCAAACTGAAAATAGAAACCTAAACCAAACTTAATGAAAATAGAACAACTAAATATCTTTGGACGCAGCTCTTTGGCCAACATGAAACATCATTGGAGGTGTCCGAAAGTTGGGCTTCACCTCATCTTTAGGAGGCACTTCAAAGCAGAATTATCCAAGCTTTAGAACATAAGGAGGTGGCAAACTATCAGGAGTAGTAGCTATCCTCCCCTCATCATCCCCTCCAACTTGAATGGAAATCGTCCTCGGTTTTGCCTTAATGTGTTGGACTTTCTTCTTCTCAACAAGCACTTCCACTTTGATATCCTTGTCAAGCATAGGCTGCAACACATGACGCTTTCCTTCATGCCACAAGGAATAAACATTGGATCTTACCTCATGAGTGGAACACTTATCAAATTGCCACGGTCATCCTAGCAGCACATGACATGCTTCCATAGGCAACACATCACAAACCACCGTGTCTTCATAATTACCTATTGAAAATTTCAGGCGCACCTTATGTGTTACCTTTAGCTTCCCTGAATTATACAACCACTCAACACAATGTGGTTGCGGGTGTTTCCATGTAGGTAATGAAAGAGAATCCACCAAGCTTTTGGTAACAATATTGGTGTAGCCGCCTGATACATTGCAAATGTATCTATAATTTTTGATGTTCCATGCTTGGTTTTTATCTAATTTCTTGTGTTTTGTCCACACTTTGGAGTACTTTTCATATGATTTCTTGGACTAACCTATTAACAAGAGGCACAGTGCCAGCTGTCTGTTTTCTACTGTTTTTGGTTCCAGGAAAGTCAGAAAATGAATATTCTCGGAATTGGACGGGACAAAAGCTAAAGTGCCTATTTTTCTGGAAGACATCTGATGCTAGAATACGAGATGGAGAAGGGCTGGGGGCCGGCCACACCACCTGGCCATGTGGCCAGGCTTGGCCCGCGCCAGGGGGTGGTCTGGCCGACTCCAGCACCCCCTCGGCCTCTCCTTCCACCTATATATTGCCCTCGGGACCAAAACCCTAAGTACTTGATCAAAAATCCACGAAAGAGTCTGTAGTCGCCGTCATCTCCATCCCTAGATCGGGACGTTTTTTGAAGCTCTTCCCGGCACCCTGCCGGAGAGGGGATTTCACCCTAGAGGTCTTGTTCATCATCATGCAAGCCTCCGGTGTGATGCGTGAGTAGTTCATCTCTAGACTACAGGTCCATGTAGTAGCTAGATGGCTGGTTCTCCTCCTTTGTGCTTTCATGTCTAGATCTTGTGAGCTCCGTTCATGATCAAGATCATCTATTTGTAATTCTGCATGTTGTGTTTGTGGGGATCCGATGGATATTGAGATGCTATTTCAGATTGATTATTGATTCTATGATGTCTTTGTTATTTGTGATCTTGCATGCTTTCCATTGTTAGTAGCTATCTTGGCCAAGTAGATGCTAGCAACTCCAAGAGTTAGTATTTATGCTCGATAGTGGGTTCATGCCTCTGGTAATCTGGGGAAGTGACAGAAATCTCTAAGGTACTAGATGTGATGTTGCTACTAGGGAGAAAACAACAATCCTTTGTTCATAGAACAATCGTATTGTTTACTTTACACGCAATTTGTAAAGCAATAATCTGTTGCTTGCAACTTAATACTGGAGGGGGTTCGAATGATAACCTGAAGGTGGATTATTAGTCATAGATGCAGTTGGATGACGGTCTATGTATAATGTTGTAGTGCCCAATCAAATTCCAAAGGAGTCAAGATGATTAGTATATGCTTGTATGCCTTCTCGATGTTTGTCAATTGCCCCGCTGTAATTTGTTCACCCAGCATGTTATCTATCTTAAGGAGAGCCACATCTAGTGAATTATGGACCCCGGTCCTTTCTTTTACATACAATCTACAAACTATTTACTACTTTGTGTTTAATTTCTGCAAATAATTACTTTCTTCCATTCAATACGTTTACTCCTTTGTTTTCAGCAAAACCGGTGAGATTGACAACCTCATCGCAAGTTGGGGGCAAAGTTTTGTGGTTGTGTTATGCAGGTCTCCATGTTGCTGTTGGCACCGGTAGTGCGCCCTGCCAACGTTCAGCTAGCTACACCTTTGGGGTGTTTCCTTGCTCCTACTGGATTGATAACCTTGGTTTCTTACTGAGGGAAAACTTGCGGCTGTGCTCATCATACCTTCCTCTCGGGGTTCCCCAACGAGCTCGATATATTTGGGCCATCAACAACTTTTTCTGGCGCTGTTGCCGGGGAGTCAAGGACATCTTCACAAGGGGAGTCCCTCATAACCAATCTCTTTACTTTGTCATTTTTGTTTTGCTTAATTTCCTTTTGCTTTGTTTGCTTGTTTCTTTATCAAAAACACAAAAAATTAGTTTTACAAGTTTGCTTTCTTTATCAAAAACACACAAAAAATGACTACTCTTGAAAACACTAAGTTGTGTGACTTCACAAGCACCAAAAACAATGATTTTATGAGCACACCTATTGCTCCACCTGTGCCTGAAGCTACTTTCTTTGAGATAAAACCTGCTCTACTCAATCTTGTTATGAGAGAACAATTTTCTGGTATTAGTAATAAAGATGCTGCTGCCCATCTAAATAACTTTTTTGAACTTTGTGAGATGCAAAAGCATAGGGATATAGATGGTGATATTATTAAGCTTAAATTGTTTCCTTTCTCTTTGAGAGGAAAAGCTAAAGAATGGTTGAATTCCTTAACTAGGAATAGTATTGATTCTTGGACTAAATGCAAAGATGCTTTCATTGGAAAATACTATCCTCCTGCTAAGATTATATCTGTGAGAAGTGAAATAATGAAGTTTAAACAATCTAATAATGAACATGTTGCTCAAGCTTGGGAAAGAATGAAATCTTTGGTAAAAAATTGTCCCACTCATGGATTGACTGCTTGGATGATCATCCAAACTTTTTATGCAGGATTGAACTACTCTTCAAGGAACCTATTGGATTCTGCTACTGGAGGTACCTTTATGACCATTACTTTGGGTGCTGCAACAAAGCTTCTAGATAATATGATGGTTAACTACTCTGAATGGCATACTGAAAGAGCTCCACAAGGTAAGAATGTAAATTCTGTTGAAGAAACCTCCTCCTTGAGTGATAAGATTGATGTTATTATGTCTATGCTTGTTAACGGGAAAGCCCATATTGATCCAAATAATGTTCCTTTAGCCTCTTTGGTTGCTCAAGAAGAGCAAGTTGATGTGAACTTCATAAGAAATAATAATTTTGGCAACAATGCTTATGGTAGTAACAATTATAGGCCTTACCCTCCTAATAATACTTATGGTTATAATGGCAAACCTGGATTACCTAGTGAAGGAAGATTTTTAGAAGTTGAAAGAGCCACTAAAAACTTCATGCAAATGCAATATGAACAAAATCAACTATTTACTAAAACTATGGAGGAACAATCTACCATTTTGAAGAACATTAGCCATCAACTTGAGAGTCTAAATAGGGAAATTCCTAGTTTACAATTGAAACTTTCTAATGCTGAAAGGAATATATCATCTTTGTCTAAAGCTCAATCTTCATTGATTAATAAAATGGCTGGTAAACCCGAAACTAATGATAATCCCTTTGCAGCTACTAATGCTATACAAGTAAGAATTGATGAAAATGTTAGACTATTAGCTGAATTACATGCTAAGTGGGAAAGAGAAGATGAAATTTCTAGAAACATTAGTGTTTCTACTATTACCACCACTAGTGTTGAGACTAGTAATAGTTCTACTACTTTAAATGATAATTATGATTTTGATCTTGATGGTTGCAACATCTCTGAAGTTATTAAGTTCCTACAAAAACTTGCTAAAAGTCCTAATGCTAGTGCTATGAATATGGCCTTTACAAAACACATTACTGATGCTCTCATAAAGATTAAAGAAGAAAAGATGAAACATAAAGCTTCTATTCCTATAAAACAAGAAGATGGTTGGGAACCCATCATTAATATGAAAGTAAATGACTTTGATTTCAAAGCTTTATGTGAGCTTGATAGTAGTGTTTCTATTATGCCTAGAAGGATTTATGATATGCTTGATTTGCCTCCACTTGAAGATTGTTATTTGAATGTCCCACTTGATGATAATGCTAAAAAGAAACTCATGGAGAGTATTAATGATGTTCTTATTATGGTTAACAATGCCTATGTCCCCGCTGATTTCTATGTTTTGGATGTTGAATGCAATGCTTCTTGTCCTATTATTTTGGGAAGATCTTTTCTTAGAACTGTTGGTGCCATATTGATATGAAAGAAGGCACCATTAAATATCAACTCCCACTCAAGAAAGGTATAGAACACTTCCCTAAGAAGAGAGAAAAGATTCCTTTTGCCTCTCATATTAAAACAAAATTCGCTCTTAATGCTTCTTCATTTGGGAACAGTTGATTCTTTTTCTTGCTTCTTATGCCTAACTTAAAGGCGTTAAAGAAAAGTACTTATTGGAAGATAACCTAAAAGTTTTAGATGAGTCTTGGAAGTTATTACCTCTGTAATAACTGCTCCTTATCCTTTTTATTTGCTTTTTGTGCCAAGAGTAACCTCTAATGAGAGAGAAGTAATGATTGGGAAAGTTGCTGTCCCAAAACAGATTTTTGTGCCTCACCATAAATATTCATGTAAAAGCTATGTACGTCTTTATAAGGCGTGAATTTTTGTGCTTCTGACCCAGGTTGTTATCTAACTTTCGTTAGTTCAACACTTTTTGATTTGAGCAACATAAGGTCTTCAAAAAAATTCATCTTTACCTGCTGCTCTGTCTTGACAGATTTCTGCCATTTTCTGCATTTGCTTCTTGTTGGTTCCTTTTTGAGTTCTTTTGGGGAATTGAGATTTTTGAGGGAAGTACTTCAGTAGCTACTGTTCTAATGGAAGTTTATTTGGTGTTAGAACTGAACCTAAATACTTATTATCTTGAGTGCACTAATGTTGCTGATAAAGATTGTGTGAAGTTTTGTATGAAGGAAAAATTTGAGGTGTATGGAAGGAATGAGTAATGAGATGAAGGATGGACTAAAGTTCAAGCTTAGGGATGCCACGCGTGTCACCCCAAGAAATATCAAAGAAGTACAAGCGTTAAAGCTTGGGGATGCCCAAGGCATCCCCCTCTTCATGGTTTCTTCCAAACGCTTCATTTTTATTGTTTCATGCACAGTTGTGTTGTTCTTGGAGCGTTTTCTTTTTCATTTTTGTTTTGGTTTTTCGTTTGCTTGGTTTTCTTAGTTTGCGGAATAAATTGGTTGTACCCCCTCTTTCATACATTGGTTTTCAAATAGTTTGGTTTGGTTTGGAAAAGAGTAGGAAAGTTCATGCTTAAGTGGTAAAAAGAGCTTGTTTTTGACTGTGGCCTATGCTTCGTCATGCCATGCTTGATATTGTTTTGGATTTATGCTTAGTATTCTTTGATGTAGCATGACTTGTTATAAACAATTGAGATTGCTTAATGTGCCTTGGATGAATCATGCATTGTTTTAGCATATTAAAACATAGTATAGTGGTATTCTCCTTTAATGCTTTATTTGGGTTGGCTTGGCGCATGCTCACACCATGTTATGACTATCCCAAGTCACCACAAGCCTTTATGATCCTTTAGTTTTCAACTTGTAGTATCACTTTATGCTTTGATCAATGATGTTTTGTCGCTCTGCATGATTATGGCCATTATTGCTCTCCTAGTTTGTCGCTCCCAGTCTTTTGCTAGCCTCCACAACAAAGTATGAGTTCCACTCATGCATCCAACTCCCTAAACCAAGTTATTCCAAAGAGTCCACCATACCTACCTACTAGCTCATGCTATTCCAAGTATATTCATGCTTTTGTTTACCTTCCAAATTAAACTTGTTATGAGAAAACTAGTGATGCCAGAATACGAGATGGAGAAGGGCTGGGGGCCGGCCACACCACCTGGCCGTGTGGCCAGGCTTGGCCCGTGCCAGGGTGTGGTCTGGCCGACCCCAGAACCCCCTCGGCTTCTCCTTCCGCCTATATATTACCCTCGGGACCAAAACCCTAAGTACCTGATCAAAAATCCACGAAAGAGTCTGTAGTCGCCGTCATCTCCATCCCTAGATCGGGAGGGTTCTGAAGCTCTTCCTGGCACCCTGCCGGAGAGGGGATTTCACCCTGGAGGTTTTGTTCATCATCATGCAAGCCTCTGGTGTGATGCGTGAGTAGTTCATCTCTGGACTACGGGTCCATGTAGTAGCTAGATGGCTGGTTCTCCTCCTTTGTGCTTTCATGTCTAGATCTTGTGAGCTCCGTTCATGATCAAGATCATCTATTTGTAATTCTGCATGTTGTGTTTGTGGGGATCCGATGGATATTGAGATGCTATTTCAGATTGATTATTGATTCTATGATGTCTTTGTTATTTGTGATCTTGCATGCTTTCTATTGTTAGTAGCTATCTTGGCCAAGTAGATGCTAGCAACTCCAAGAGTTAGTATTTATTCTCGATAGTGGGTTCATGCCTCTGGTAATCTGGGGAAGTGGCAGCAATCTCTAGGGTACTAGATGTGATGTTGCTACTAGGGAGAAAACAACAATCCTTTGTTCATAGAACAATCGTATTGTTTACTTTACACGCAATTTGTAAAGCAATAATCTGTTGCTTGCAACTTAATACTGGAGGGGGTTCGAATGATAACCTAAAGGTGGATTATTAGTCATAGATGCAGTTGGATGGCGGTCTATGTATAATGTTGTAGTGCCCAATCAAGTTCCAAAGGATTCAAGATGATTAGTATATGCTTGTATGCTTTCTCAATGTTTGTCAATTGCCCCGCTGTAATTTGTTCACCCAACATGTTATCTATCTTAAGGAGAGCCACCTCTAGTGAACTATGGACCCTGGTCCTTTCTTTTACATACAATCTACAAACTATTTACTACTTTGTGTTTACTTTCTGCAAACAATTACTTTCTTCCATTCGATACGTTTAATCCTTTGTTTTCAGCAAAACTGGTGAGATTGACAACCTCATCGCAAGTTGGGGGAAAAGTTCTATGGTTGTGTTGTGCAGATCTCCATGTTGCTGTTGGCACCGGTAGTGCGCCCTGCCAATGTTCAGCGAGCTACACCTTTGGGTTGTTTCCTTGCTCCTACTAGATTGATAACCTTGGTTTCTTACTGAGGGAAAACTTGCTGCTGTGCTCATCATACCTTCCTACTGGGGTTCCCCAACGAGCTCGATATATTTGGGCCATCATTGCCACCATCAATAATCAGCTTGCAAGTAGTGTTCTTGACTATGCATTGAGTCTGAAAAATATTCTAGTGATGCCCTTGTCCTTCTATGCGATCTTCTGGCACATGTTGCACCATCAAGTTAGTGCAATTAGGAGCAGCATCCTCAGGATACACATCAATGTTGTCATGTTCCTTAGACTCATCACTAGATGGATCAGCAACCTTGTCATCGTCACTAGCAGAAACATAGCCATCTTGTGTGAGCAGCACCCTTTTGTTATTAGGGCAATGGCGCCTCATATGTCCTCGGTCTCCACAAGTAAAACACTCAATGTGCTCCATGGACTCTGTACTAGATGCAGCTTTGGACACTCCAGATTTGTGCACCTCGCTACGGGAAACATGGTGGGAGCATATAGAAGGTGCCGGCTTAGCACTAGAACCATGCCATGAATTTGCAGGGGCTACGACTTGGTGTCGTTTGAGCTGTGGATCCGCATGCTCAATTTGGTGCACAAGATCCTCAAGATCATAGTAGCTAACCATCTCTACACGATCCTACACCTCAATATTTAACCCATTAAAGAATCGAGACATTCTGGCCTCCGGGTCCTCCCTTGTTTCTATACGTATCATCAGCAACTTCATCTCTTTATAATACTCATCCACCGATTTAGTATCTTGAGTGAGTTGCTGCAATTTATTGTACATGTCTCTCTTATAATGTTCAGGAACAAAGAGACGTCGCATGAGTTATTTCATTCCTCTCCATGATGTTGGGTGATTCGTCATACGCAAAATTTGGCTCCAGCAAATTAGTACATAACCGGAGAACTCGATAGCAGCAAGTTGAAGCTTCTTCTCCTTAGTATAATGGTGGCTTCCAAAAATATGACTCACGCGCATCTCCCACTCCAAATAATCCTCAGAACTACCCGCACCAGAGAACGGTGGTATGAAAATTTTAACACGTCCAACACCATCATCCAATGGAATAAGTGCGGCATGACCAATACGATCTCGGTCAGCAGGCAAAACACGACCAAAAGCGGCTACAGGATGAGCCTCAACATGGCGCTATTGTGGTGCGTATGCAACATCGTCTTCAAGGTCAGCATGGATGCTCCATGTGCTGGTGCCATAGGACGTCGAGCATGAGCATCAACATATCCAGTTCTTGGTGGTGGCACATCCCATAATGGAGAAACATGTAATACCTCGGACCCTACGCTCTAAGCACGAGCCGGGATGAACCCAAAAGTGGATAAGGGATTCTACCGCGGAGGCCCAAGGCCACACACGCGTAGGCCTTTCGAAGCGGAGCAGGGCACGGTATCGAATGACCACCCTATCCACTTTCAAGAACATCAGGACAAGAGCGAGCGGCGCAGTCGACAGGTAAAGCGATAAAAAACATACACAAATGAGTATGTATGTCAGCGACATACAATAGTCATCAGAGCCACACCATCTAAAAAATAGAAATATTGCAACACCATACGACAAGATCCAAATATCCTAGATATAGCTAATATTTTAGGATACCTCCTCATACATAACATAACCAATTATCAAGCGAAAGCGAAATACAAGATCTGAGTACGGATAAGAAGCAAATCAGCATAAGATGCCATAGAACTAAGCACATCCCGCCTACAGATCTCACGAATCTCCATCCCCAGAATCTCTACAACTGATGGTCGTTGCCACCATCATCTGTCTCTTCGACCCAATAGCCTTCCTGGGAGTATACCTGTCCATCTGAACCAAATACTTATCGTGTGAGACCCTAGGGTACTTAGTAAGTCTTAATGCATCTAAAGGGAACAACCTGGGGGTGATGCAATTGCAGCAAAAAATAATAGCTACAAATTTCTATAGAGACACACTACATATCCGTCCAACTAGAGATGGACATATGCTAGTTAATTAATAACAACAGTTATATAAGTAACAAAATTAAACATCGCTCGCCCTCCTTCTCGCTTACCGACGAGAAGGCGGAAGAACATCCCATCCATTGGCATTTTATTAACCATTCCATGTGTGTTGCACTATTTACTAGTCATGTCTTAGTCAAATTAAAAAGGTACTTTAGTTATACTTGTCTATGATTGAGAAACAGTGCTCCAAGTCTTTTATAACCGCGGACACAGCTTTCAGAAAGATTTACCATGCAGGGGTGCACAAATAGCAAAACAAACACGATCATCCTCAGAAAAAACCAAATAAAATGCAACGAGGCCTCACGATAATGCATTCAGATGATTCATAAATTATTTCAGGAGGCCACCCCAATAAGCTACCCGCAACGAAGATGGCCGGCTCCGAGATGGACCCAGGGTTTTTTACGACGGCGGTAAACGACTGGGAACCCGAAAGTGTGGCTAGGCTTGTCGATACAGCATAAACATGGCACAGGGACCTAAATAGTACAGTGCTCCACACACAATCGTAAAATAAGCAGTAAAGCATGACACAAGTACAAGATAGTAATAAAGCCCCAAACTACTTTGTGGCCCCAAGAAATAAAGTGCGAATCAAGCTCAGGAGGGGATCCATAGAGTATCCCGTATGTGGATAGTGTGAATAGTTAAGGAACAGGAATCAAGTACTCGAGATCCTACGGGACACAAGTGAGCTTAAAGAACCAAATAACAGATAATGCTCATCGGTGCCTCTTTCATTAGTTATGCCATTACTACTCATATTAAGTTGTTTAGGTACCTCATTATCGAAAGACTCGCACAAACCTTACACATGTAATTCTAATGACTCGCATGGCCCAAACAACTCCTGCAGTAATGGCTCATGGGATTGAGAATACATGCTTCAGTGGGGTTTAAAAGTAAAAGCTATGCAATACTTGGGATTCAAATTTAATGCAATCGCGACTCAATGATGCAAGAGTAAGACAGAAGCATAGGTACTATATGTATGCAAGCATGGAGAATTGCTTGCCTGGCAGTTCTATTGCGGAATAAGAAGGGCCCAGGTAATACTCCTGAGGCTCCTGGTATTCTCCTTGCTCAGTGTCTATCCGGATAAAAACCAACACACAAGGACCAAAATAAATACATTGCATACTCATATAAGTCATATGCAACAAGGAAACAAGGTATACCATGATGGATTGATACACAATTGCATGGTATAACATAGCATAGCATGTCTTTCACCTCAATAAAGGACTGTGGGGAGCGTCCCGACAGTAGAAAAGTTCAAAAAGAAAACATAGCATAGCATGGGTGAGGTGTGGAATAAGAAATAAAATACTTTATTAATTTATTTAGGCATGTTTTACTCCCATAAACAGTTCTATTTATTTAATATTTATATGATGCATGCTTCAATTCATATCATAGAATGTTTAATTAGAACGGGCTCGTCGCGCTGATCGGTTTCGACATATTATTTGTTGAATATGGAATTACGGAATTAAACTTATGAATTTATTAATATAAGAGCATTTATTGGCATTTAAATAATTTCGAAATTTTAAATTGTTCAAAAAATAATTTTGGATGGCATATTTGAATTCCTAGCATTTTTCTGTCAGAAAACATATATCTTTTGAAAAATTTGAATTTATGGATTTAAAATTATTATTAAATGCAAATAATTAAAAAAGGGGTCAAATGTCACAGGTTTGACTAGTTAGAGTTGACTCTGGTCAATTTGAATTTATATGGGAATTCATGTTTAAATTTGAACCACTTTTTATTTAGGAAATTTTATCAAATTCAAATTATATAAAAATATATGAATTTTATAAGACATATTCAATTTCTGTTTTTATTTTGATTTTCAGAAAATAGCCAAACTTTTGTTACCGAGGCCGAAATGAGCTACATACACTGCGGCGTGGGGCCATGCCGACTCAACGGCCAACTGGCCACAGCGGCGGCGGGGGGTTTTTCTTACTCGGCTCTAGGTTAGCCATGCCCATTGACAAGTGTGGCTAGGGCGATGTGGGGCCACACGCGCACGTCACCCTGCGAGGCGGTGACACGTGCGTGGTCTAGGGACGGAGGGGTGATGCTTTAAAACAAAGGGGTACCTCTCTGTAAAACGGCCATGCGAGTGTGAGGCTGGACGGTGGGTCCAAGACCGCGGTTTGGGTTGCAAAAGAAACGGGGGGTATTTGCAAAATTTCCCCACGCTAACTCAAGATATTGTTTATCTTCTACTGATGACACACGTGACAGTGACGCACGAGGATCGAACCCGGCACCTGTGACTTGAGTTGCGGGGCGTGGACCACTGCGGTACTGCTGGGGCTGGTGCTAGGTTCGATTTGCGCACGAGGTTAACCTGTCGATGCTCGGCAATGACGGCCGAGAGCGGTGGGCGCCACGACCGACATGGATGGGAGCGGCGACATGGCCAACTTGGGTTCGGGGAAGCGCGGGTGTGTGCACTCAATGCGGCATCACTGTTGGACCACGTAGAGATAAACAAAACTTTTTCCCTACGCGATAATCCCAAGATCCAGCTCAGGTAAAAGGCCACGAGGATTACCACTAGACGCGCAGTTGCGGAATTGATGAAGCACGTCGCTTGATGCAGTGCAGTCCTCGCGATCCGTTCCGGTTCTACGATCCACGATTCGTTCTTTCTTCACGATCGTCGAAGTGTTGAACGTACAGCACCTCCGCCGGTATCCACACATACGAGGAGGAGCGCCGACGATGGACTGCTAGGTCCGGTCGGCGGCGACAGGATGGACTGGGGCTAGTGTTCCCAACACATGGAGTGACCTAACCTTGTGCTCTAAGCACCTGCGCCCCAGCTTATATAGGGAGTGAAAGTGGGCTCCACTCACTTGTGGCCCATTCACTAAAAGGCCTATATTAGCCACTACAAGTCTCACTTGCTGACTAAGTCCATGTCTCTATTTGGGTCCAACCCAAATAGGTTTCCTGTTTGGGTCTAACCCAAACTTGCTCCCGCTCTTAAGTGTGTGACCCGACAGGCTCATGGTAACCCGGACACGATTCCGAGTCTCACTCGTGATCGATCAGTTGGTAGCGGCTCCTAGCAGAACGTGCCAACTCCCAAGTACCAATAATTCATGACGACATACCTTCCAATGTGACTTTCGTCTGAGTCCCTTTTGCCTCACGATATACCTTGTTAGACTATAGGCGAATGATCGTCATCCCTTAAATAGTCCGACTCTCTTTCTCGATCCGAGATAAGTGATTTATCCGACTAACTCTTAGTCGGCTGCCTCGGTTAACACTTAACCGTGACGCGCATGGCCATGATTTCCGAATCATATCTTCGGAGAGGGCCCAGAGAATATCTCTCCAGATGGAGGGGCAAAATCCCGTCTTGGTTATTCACATCACGCAGCTTGATTCTCAGTCGACCCGAACATACTTTTGAGGCTTTCGATCATATCGTAGGCCTCAACATTCTCGAACTACTGCTGCAAGTCTGGTTCCATGTGAGCAAGCATAAGACAGCTAATCTCCGTGGATTCATCACAAATCCGACGGTAGGTATTGGTGGCTGCGACAGTCGCATTCTCATCCGGCTCAGCTGGAAGTAGGTTGTCTAGGACACGATCCCTTTTTTCTTGTTTGAGAACAATTCTTAGATTACGATACCAGTTGGTGAAATTAGTTTCATTCAGCTTATCTTTCTCTAAGATGGTTCTCAAAGCAAAACCGGAAATCTGAGGAAGACTGCTAGGTGCCATTGATCTACAATAGAAAATATGCAAAACACTTATCCATAAAGAGCAAGCATATTAAACACTTTAATATTTATGCTCCCATTAGAACCAACACCCCTCCGATGGTTACTTAGTTATTCAGGACCCTAAATAAGCAAGTCGACTAGTGAGCTTTAGCATCACCGCTAGCCATCAAGTGATCTAGGTAGGCAACTCCTTGTCAATCGTATCTCATACGACTCCTGTTGGATGGGTGGCATAACATGCCCCGGCTCCCATCCGACTTTTCTCCAAGTCCCACAACCGTTGTGATAGACCTGTCTAGATTACCAAGTGCTTCCGCTTTAAGAGTCCGACTCGAACCCACCTAGTCGGAAAGAATTGATAGCACCTCAATTTTATGAGCCCACTACCAAAAATGTCCGACTTGTGATGGTGCAGCACTGGCGGGGAAACTGACTAGACCTTCTTTGAGGGATTATATTCTACGAACTATCTAATAGAGGTAAAATAGAGACATAACAATAACACAAAATAAAAGCAATTATAATGTGAAATGGTATGGCTCTCTTCATGGAGATCTCCATCTCCATAAAGCCTGTAATCCGACTCGTGTCAACTCTTGTCACGTGCCATCTTACACCATGTAGCCGACATGTACACCGACTTTGCATGCCTTCCGGATTCTCCAAATAGCCACACTAGCTTGTAATGCAAATTACACAGAGAATCCGACACGCAGACCGTTATACAATAAGTGGACAACACCTAGGCTCCAGCCGGCTGACAAAAACCGTGATACGCAGATCACGTATGGATTACACACATCACATGCACATAAGCCATACCATTCACAACATCATCCTGCAAAAACAAGTTATGCATAGATACGATATCTACCGACGTTATGAAACTCGCAATGACATCTAAGGCGCTACGACAGGGCGAAGCTGGTGGTCCTGCTAGCCGGATAGCAGGCGGGGATCGAAGGGGCAGCGCCCCTCGCGGGTGTGGGCAGCGCCCACCGATTTTTCCAAAAACACAGATCTCATCTGCATCCCGGACATGGATGTCATCATGGGATAAAACAATTTTACCCAAATCCAATCCGGACTCCGATTCGATCAAACCCTTTGATCTTCGATCACCGCATCCGGGTTTACGTGTCACAGTCTACCCCGATGGCGGAAACCGTCTGGTAGGGGTATGTCGTTCCACAACCTTAGCAATTAGATCACGGAAACCAGATCATCCACTCCCCGAGTATAGTTGATCCAATCAACTTTGTACAAAACCGATCTATCTCATAGATCGACTACCAAAACTGCAATTAGATCCAATCTAACGCCAACCGCATATCACATATGCGCGATCTCAAGCCTAAAACCAGAAGCTAACGCTCTGATACCACTGTTGGACCACGTAGAGATAAAAAACTTTTTCCCTATGCGATGATCCCAAGATCCAGCTCAGGTAGAAGGCCACGAGGATTACCACTAGACACACAGTCGCGGAATTGATGAAGCACATCGCTTGATGCAGTGCAGTCCTCGCGATCCGTTCCGGTTCCACGATCCACGATCCGTTCTTTCTTCACGATCGTCGAAGTGCTGAACGTACAACACCTCCGCTGATATCCACACGTACGAGGAGGAGCACCGGCGATGGACTGCTAGGTCTGGTACGGCGGTGACAAGACAGACTGGGGCTAGGGTTTCCAACACATGGAGTGACCTAACCTTGTGCTCTAAGCACCTGTACCCCAGCTTATATAGGGAGTGAAAGTGGGCTCCACTCACTTGTGGCCCATTCACTAAAAGGCCTATATTAGCCACTACAAGTCTCACTTGCTGACTAAGTCCATGTCTCTATTTGGGTCCAACCCAAATAGGTTTCCTATTTGGGTCTAACCCAAACTTGCTCCCGCTCTTAAGTGTGTGACCCGACAGGCTCATGGTAACCCGGACACGATTCCGAGTCTCACTCGTGATCGATCAGTTGGTAGCGGCTCCTAGCAGAACATGCCAATTCCCAAGTACCAATAAGTCATGATGACATACCTTCCAATGTGACTTTCGTCTGAGTCCCTTTTGCCTCACGATATACCTTGTCAGACTATAGGCGAATGATCGTCATCCCTTAAATAGTCCGACTCTCTTTCTCGATCAGGGATAAGTGATTCATCCGACTAACTCTTAGTCGGCTGCCTCGGTTAACACTTAACCGTGACGTTCATGGCCATGCTTTCCGAATCATATCTTCCGAGAGGGCCCAGAGATTATCTCTCCAGATGGAGGGGCAAAATACCGTCTTGGTTATTCACATCACGCATCTTGATTCTCAGTCGACCCGAACTCTGCCTTTATAACTGCCAAGTGACGGAACAACGTTTGATAGAACCTAAGTCGGAGATCCTCAACTCGGATTGTGCAATAACCTCAGGTCTAAGGATTACACTGATTGAGACATGCAAATGACGACTTGTTCGTTGCATCTCAATATGGGTCAGTCCGACTCGCTAAACTCTTTAGCCGAATCCGTGTAAGTCGGAATAGCATCTCCATGCCCATGACAAGTGGAACCTAGTCAGCTGCCAACTTTCACATTGGTCTAAGTTGTGTGTCCAGCACAACCTCGATGACCAAGGACAATTAGTATGAACAACATAAATATGTACTCCCACAATCAAATCACATATTCGATGATACATATTGGCAGTTCATACATGACCCATAACCTTATGAATACACAGGAATATCATCATACATGATTGCCTCTAGGGCATATTCCCAACAATCACGACGTGTATGCGATAGTGCTAGCGCACGACAGCGACAAGCGCCAGAACGGCTGCGCGCGAGCTTGGGTGGCGACGAGTGGCGATGCGTGCAAGGCGTTCGACGAAACGAGCGGCGCGTGCAGGAAGCGCATGTTCACGGGACCATGTTTAGGGGACTGAGAGGCTCACTACGGGGTGCTCGGTGGTGGTGGATCAGCTTGGTACAGCGAAGAACTGCGACGACGCTAGCGAACACGTGCTAGGGTTTGCTTTGGGTGTCTGCATGTTAATTGCTAAAGTCATTATGTTTACATTGCTATAACATCATACAAAGTAATCTTTGTCCTTAGACCATGAGATCATGTTAATTGCTAACACCGGAAGAGTATCTTGATAAAAACAAACGTCACACCGTAATAGGGTGACTATAAAGGTGGGTTTAGTGCTACGAAGGTGTTATGTTGAGGCTCACGGATCAAGAGTGGAATTTGTCAATCCCGATAACGGATAGATATACTCTGGGCCCTCGCGGTGATATCACATTAAGATAGCTTGCAAGCAAGTGATGTGATCACTAGAATGTTATATCACGGGAACGAGAAAAGAGTGCATGTCGGTAACGAGATCAAACTAGGTATTTGGATACCGATGATCGAATCTCGGACATGTATTATATCATGAGACAAAGGGATTAAATTACTAGCGTTAAAGGTTCTCACGGTCACATAAGTCATCGTTGAATGTGTAGGAGTCAGTATGGATCTCCAGGTCCCGCTTCTGATTATTGATCTGAGAGGAGTCTCAATCATGTCTGCATTATTCGCGAACCGTAGGGTGACACACTTAAGGGTTGCCGAACACCATTCAGGAGCACATATGTTTCAGACAAAAGGTTTGCAAAGCACAGGAAATGTTTCGATAGAAACATGAATTGTTTCGATAGAAACCGGAATTGTTTCGGGTGAAATTGCAGAAAGTGGTTCTGCATGTGATATTGAAATGTTGCAAGGGGTTTTATGTGAATGTTTGTTAATTAAAGTAATTAACAAAATTCTGAATAAAATAAATAAAAGAGTTTTATTAGTTGAGAGTTGCATTAAATTTGGTGGAAATTTAATGCATGTGAGTGGAATTTTGGGTGGAGCTTGAATTGATGTGAGTGGAGCTTCCACCACATGAATGATGAAGAGGAGGGGACTCCCTCCTTGGCCGCTGGCCATGGTAGGGGAGGAGTCCCCCCTCTCCTATAAAAGGCCCCCCTCCCCTCCCTCACAAAGCACACCTCCTTGTGAAGGATCTCTCTCCCCCTCTAGATATTCCCCATTGTCTCGGATTAGCGAGATACATGTTCCCGGTGGCCTTGCGTCTGGAAGGAGTTGCTGCTTCCGCTGATTCGCTAGAGCGAGGAGGTGGAGGTTGTCCGGTGGCTTGAACGTGTGTGCGAGGACGGATGCGCTGCTGATTTGCAGCGCTCGGACTTCCACATGATCTTGAGATCGGCAAGCGTACGACTACATCAACCACGAGTTCCTACTCGTTAACAAAACTCGTTGTCTTCGAGGGTAAGTTCTCCGTGGATGTATGTCCACCCATTGCTCTATATCTAGTAGATAGATCTTGGCGTATAGTTCTCATTGTAGGAATTTTTTTGTTTTCTATGCTGCGGACCCAACAGTGGTATCAGAGCCTGATCTATGCATAGGTGCTTTGTACGGGTAGTACACATATGTTTATATGTGGGCGATGATGATCATGTTATTGCATCTTCTATGTATTTTGGATATTGGTGGCATAGTGGGATGAAGCGGCCTGGACCAACCTTACATGTCATCGTACATGAGACCGGTTCCACAATTGACATGCAACTAGTTTTGCATAAGTGGCTAGCGGGTGTCTGTCTCTCCTACTATAGTCAATATCTGATTTACAACAAGTTGATAATAACTTGGTTATCCTCATTGTGGTTCATGTTCGTAGGTAAGACCGGTTCTATCTCCGAAAGCCCTAAGCCACGTAAAACTTGCAATTGATAAATTAGAGGCGTCTACTTTAGATCGTTGCTGGGCTAGTGTCTTGATATGGTATTCTTGTAAGTAGATGTATAATAGATACGCTTACAACTCACTTAACATCTAAGTTCCATAGACCTTGGCCTTACACACAAAGGAATGATAGAGATCATACCACGATGCATATGATAGAGATCAAATGCATGGACCATATCATTTCACTTTACACATTAGATGTTAGCATCTTATACTGCTATTTTGGCGCTTTTGGTAGCATTGTAAGATGATCCCTCATTTAGATATCAAGATAAAATGTGTTCTTCCTTTAGTATGCACCGTTCTATGGATCGTGTTTCGAGACATCACGTGATGATCGGGTGTACTTGACTCCGCGCTTTCATACAACGGGTGTAAGACAGTTTTACACACGCGGGATACTAAGGTTCTTACTTGATGAGCCTAGCATGTATAGACATGGCCTCAGAACACGGACCGAAAGGTTAAGCATGAGTCATATAGTTGATATGATGCACATATTGATGCTCTCCTTTGAGGCTACACCGACTCACGTGATGATCGGACTTGGTGTAGTGGATTTGATTCATGTAATCACCAAAAAGACACGAGGGATGTCATTTTTGAGTGGGAGGTCATTAGTAATTTGGATTAGTTGAATTCAATCTATCATAAACTTAGTCTAAATAAAATTTACAAATTCTGTTGTAGATGGCACCACCTGCTTTTAATTTCAATGTGTTCATGGAGAAAGGAAGCTTGCTGTGAATGGTAGCAACTTCACCAACTGGGCTATGAATTTGGGGATTCTCCTCACTGCTGCACAAAAGCAATATGTGCTAGAGGCGCCGCTAGGCCCCCCACCAGCTCCTGATGCCCCTGACGAGGAAAAGAATATCTATATAACTCGTCAGGAGGACCACAACTTAGTTCATTGCGGCATATTGTATGGGTTAGAGCCAGAACTTCGAAAGCATTTCGAAAATGGCAATGCCTTTGATACCATGGGAGAATTGAAAATGATTTCGATACCCATGTTGCCATAGAGAGTTAGAATTCTTCTGAAAAGTTCTTTAGCTGCATGATGGAAGAGAACAGCTCCGTTAGTGAGAACGTACTCAAAATGACTGGGTACGACGATAAGCTTGTGTCCTTGGGAATAACGATTCCCATTGACTTAGACATACATCGTGTTCTCCAGTCTCTGCCACCTAGCTACAAGAGCTTCGTGATGAACTATAATATGCATCGCATGCAGAAGTCTGTTCCCGAGCTTCTATCAGTGCTTAAGGCTGCAGAAGTGGAGATTAGGAAAGAACATCAAGTGTTGATGATCAATAAGATCACCGGTTTCAAGAAGGACAAGAAAGGCAAGCAGAAGGGAAAGAAGGGCGGAAAATCTATTGCCGCACCTGAAAAGAAACCCTGAGCTGGCCCTAAGTCTGATACCGAGTGCTACTATTGCAAGGGGACTGGCCATTGGAAGCACAACGGCCCCAAGTATTTGGCGGACAAGAAGGCCGGCAAGGCAAACAAAGGTATATGTGATATACATGTTATTTATGTGTACTTGACTAGTACTCGCAGTAGCACCTGGGCATTTGATACGGGATCAGTTGCTAATATGTGTAACTCTATTTAGGGGTTGCGGAACAAGCGATAGCTAGCACAGGATGAGGTCACGATGTGGGTCGGCAATGGATCAAGAGTTGATGTGATCACCGTCGGAACACTACCTCTCCATATGCCGTCGAGATTAGTGATAAATCTAAATAATTGTTATTTTGTGCTTGCACTGAGCATGAACATTGTATCCGTATTGTGTTTGATGCGAAGTGGTTATTCCTTTAAATCTGAAAACAATGGTTGTTCGATTTATATGGATAATATCTTTTATGGTCATGCACCTGTGTTGAATGGTTTATTTCTATTGGATCTCGATAGTAGTATTATGCATATTCATTGTGTTGATACTAAAAGGGTTAAACTTGATGATGATATATCTACATATATGTGGCACTACCTTCTAGGTCATATTGGCATTAAACGCATGAAGAAACTCCATTCTAATGGACTTTTGAAATCACTTGATTTTGAATCGTTTGATACATGTGAGCCATGCCTTATGGGCAAGATGACTAGAATGCCGTTTTCTGGTTCAATGGAACGGGCGACCGATTTATTGGAAATCATACATACTGATGTGTGTGGACCAATGAGTGTGTCAGCGCGAGGTGGATATCGTTATTTTGTTACTTTCACAGATGATTTGAGTAGATATGGGTATATCTATTTGATGAAACATAAGTCTAAAACTTTTGAAAAGTTCAAGGAATTTCAGAATGAAGTGGAAAATCATCATAACAGAAAAATCAAATTTCTACGGTCCGGCCGTGGAGGAGAGTATCTTAGTTACCGTTTAGCACATATATGAAAAATTGTGGAATAGTTTCACAACTCACGCCTGCCGGAACACCACAACATAATGGTGTGTCGGAACGTCGTAATCGTACTTTATTGGATATGGTTCGATCTATGATGTCTCTGACTGACTTGCCACTATCATTTTGGGGTTATGCACTGGAAACCGCTGCATTCACTTTAAATCGGACACCATCTAAATCCGTTGAAACAACAACGTATGAATTATGGTTTGGAGACAAACCTAAGCTGTCATTTCTTAAAGTTTGGGGATGCGATGTTTATGTGAAGAAACTTCAGCCAGATAAATTTGAACCCAAAGCAGAAAAATGCGCCTTCATAGGATACCCTAAGGAAACGATTGGGTATACCTTCTATCACAGATCCGAGGGCAAGGTTTTTATTGCCAAGAATGGATCCTTTCTTGAGAAGGAGTTTCTCGCGAAAGGTGTGAGTAGTCGGAAGGTAGAACTCGAAGAGGTTATGGAACCTTCTCTTCATGAAATGGCGAGTAGCGTAGCACCGGAAGTTGTTTTAGAGTTTACTTCACCTAATGAAGAGAGAGCTAATCATATTGATCATGAAACTCCGAAAGAGGACACTACCGAACCTCGCAGTTCAAGCAGGACACGTGCAGCTCCTGAACTGTACGGCAATCCTGTTATGAATTTCATGATTGATGAAATAGATGACCCTGCGACGTATGAAGAAGCGATGATGAGCCCGTATTCCAACAAATGGCTAGAAGCCATGAAATCCGAGATGGAATCCATGTACGAAAACCAAGTTTGGACCTTGGTGTACTTACCTCACGATCGAAAGGCCGTTGAGAATAAATGGATTTTCAAAAGAAAACTGATGCTGATGGTAATGTGACCATCTATAAAGCTCAACTTGTTGCAAAGGGGTTTCAACAAATTCAAGGAGTTGACTACGATGAGACATTCTCTCCCGTAGCGATGCTTAAGTCGGTTAGGATTATGTTAGCAATTGCTGCATATTTCGATTATGAAATATGGCAGATGGACGTCAAAACTGCATTCCTCAATGGTAATTTTGAAGAAGAGTTGTATATGATACAACCTAAGGGTTTTGTCGATCCTAAGGATGCTGATAAGGTATGCAAACTTCAGCGATCCATCTATGGACTGAAGCAAGCATCCCGGAGTTGGAATCTCCGCTTTAATGAGGTGATCAAAGAGTTTGGATTTGTCCAAACTTATGGAGAGACTTGTATTTACAAGAAAGTGAGTGGGAGCAATGTGTCATTTCTGATATTATATGTGGATGACATATTATTGATTGGAAATGATATAGATCTTTTAAACAGTGTTAAAAGTTATTTAAACAACAAATTTTCGATGAAAGACCTTGGTGAAGCTTCATATATATTAGGCATTAAAATCTATAGAGATAGATCAAGACGCCTAATTGGGCTATCGCAGAGTACATACCTTGATAAGATATTAAAGAAGTTTAATATGGACGGAAGTAAGAAGGGGTTCTTACCTATGTTGCAAGGCAAGACATTGAGTAAGACTCAAAGTCTGGCTACGGCGGAAGAAAGAGAGATAATGGATAAGATCCCCTATGCCTCAGCCAGGCTCTATAATGTACGCCATGCGATGTACAAGACCAGATGTGGCACATGCTATAGTTTGACTAGTAGGTACCAATATGATCCAGGTTCGGAACACTGGATAGCGGTCAAGAATATCCTTAAGTACTTGAGAAGAACTAAGGATATGTTTCTTGTATACGGAGGTGAAGAAGAGTTAGTCGCTAAGTGTTATGTCGATGCTAGCTTTGACACCGATCCGGATGACTCTAAGTCTCAATCCGGATATGTATTTCTCTTGAATGGAGCAGCAGTTAGTTGGAGGAGTTCCAAACAACCTGTGGTGGCTGGATCAACGACGGAGGCGGAATATGTTGCTGCTTCAGAAGCATCATAGGAAGCGGTTTGGATGAAGGAGTTCATAACGGAACTAGGTGTGGTTCCTAGTGCATTGGACCCAATGGTTATCTATTGTGACAATAGTGGAGCCATAGCCAACGCCAAGGAACCAAGGTCTCACAAGAATTCCAAGCATATTAAGCGCCGGTTTCACTCCATCCGCGAGCATGTCAAGGATGGAGATATAAAGTTTGTAAAGTACACAAGGACCTAAATGTAGCAGATCCGTTGACTAAAGTTCTCCCTAGGGAAAAACATGATCAACACTAGAACTCCATGGGTGTTAGATTTATCACTATGTAAACTAGATTATTGTCTCTATTGCAAGTGGGAGCCTGTAGGAAATATGCCCTGAGAGGCAATAATAAAGTTGTTATTATGTATTCCTTGTATATGATAGATCCTTATTTTGCATGCTATAATTGTATTGAAAGGAAATGTCAATACATGTGTGTTTAATAAACAAAAATGGTTCCTAGTTATGCCTCTCTTATAGACTAGCTCATTGATTAACAAGATGATCAAGGTTTCCTAATCATGGACATTGGATGTTGTTAATAACGAGGTCACATCATTTGTGAAATGATGTGATGAACATTCATCCGAAGTATAGCATTACGATCAAGTCATTATGTTTACATTGTTATAACATCATACGAAGTAATCTTAGTCCTTAGACCATGAGATCATGTTAATTACTAACACTGGAAGAGTATCTTGATAACATCAAACATCACGCCGTAACAGGGTGACTATAAAGGTGGGTTCAGTGCTACGAAGGTGTTATGTTGAGGCTCATGGATCGAGAGTGGAATTTTTCAATCCCGATGACGGATAGATATACTCTGGGCCCTCTCGGTGATATCACATTAAGATAGCTTGCAAGCAAGTGACGTGATCACTAGAATGTTATAGGGACTGAAGGGATCCGACTTGGTCCAATGCTGGGTCTCACGTCGGATCCAGCCCCTTCAGTACCACGGAGATCGACTAATGCATTCCATCACGTCGTCCAAGAAAGACTCCCTCCGCATCAGCCCCAAAGCCTACACCACGCGGGGCTATATAAGCCATATTAAGTGGCTGATCAGGGAGTGGATTGAGAGGAGGATCCCGAAGGTTTCTCTGGATATGCATATGGTGGAAAACCCCGTAGTGCTGGTAAGCTTCTATCAGTACACCTTTTTATGTGTTTCAATCTTTGAGTTATACTGCAATACTGATATGTTTTCTTCTTTTCAACTTGCTGACCTCCCCGAGTTGGAACTTGCTCCACTCGAAGGATATCCTCCGGAGTTTTCTCAGGAGACAGAGGTGGTCCCATTGCTGGACCTTGCGCTCAAGAAGCGCAAAGCTCCGACAGTGGATGTTGGCACAAAGGAGGTGTCCGTTATGAAGAGGTAACTTTCAATCACAACTTCCGCTTTTGTACTTTACTCGAATTTCTTTCCGAGATGTAATGTTTCTGACTTTACTACATTCTCAGAGCAAAAGCGCTCATCAAGGGCAAGGGGAAGGGAATTTCTTCGAAGCCCCCGCGACAGACAAAGCTTACCATAGCTTCTCCTGCCGTGGCTCCTCCGACTCGTGCCCCTCAACCTTCCGCAACGCCGGTGATCATCCCTTCTCCGGTCGTCGCCGAAGATCCAGCTCCTTCAACGGAGCCTGCGATCCTTGAATCGCAAACTGATGTCACCATGGGTGAGTCAGATTTAGATAAGGGTGAACCCTCTTTGGGTAATAACCCCTCGGCAGAAACTTTCGCCGAAAACCTTATCAGCAATCCGGGACTTGCCAAGTTTGGCCTGTCCCGGAAATCTGCTGAAGAAATCCAGCGGCTCGCCAGGCAATTCCTGGAGAAAAGTACCTTATCTGCCAAAGAAGAAGCGCAAGAAGCAGAGGACGTCAAGTTCTCCGACATTCGTGCCTAGGTGCGCCTTCGCGACGAGAGGATAAGGACCGGTGAGCTTCCAACAGCACCAGTGATTCCTCTGACTCTCGCCGAGAAGGTTACCGTTGAAGTGAACGCGAGTTTGGATAGACTCACTCGCGAACAATATGTAAGTCGGAATTCCAACTCCTGTTTTTCCTTTATTTCATATCATATCCTCTAGCCCCCAAGCATGAAGTAGGATATATAATCCGGGTTTATGCTTCATTAGGATGCCAAATAATGAACTAGTGTAGCCCCCAAGGCTCATGCTGATATTAGCAAAAAATATTAGCCCGAGTCTTTAGTAGCTTTCTGACTTTGGGTATTCTGACTTACAGAAAGTATGTTCCTATAACCAGGATTTGTTGAAGAATGTCTGTGATAAGCAGAGAGAGATCAAGGCTCTCCGACTTAAAAATGCTGAACTTAAAGTTGCCAGGGATGAGGCCGAAGGTAAACATTCCGAGACTCAAACCTTGTCTTTTTATTTTCAATGTCAAATTTTTTCTGAACTGTTGTTCTTTTTGACTTACATCGCTGGTAAAACAATCCTGCGCCATGATTGAAGAGGCCGAGAATCTCAAGACTTTAGTGGTGGAGAACAAGGAGGTTCGGCAAGAGCTGGATAAGCTCAAGGCGGATCATGAAAAGAGCATTGCTCAAATCCTTGAGTCCTCCTCCATGGCTACTGATGCGCGTGATCGCAAGATCGCTGCTCAAGATCAAACAATCTCGGACCTCAATAATGAGCTTGGCAGAGAGAAGGACCTTTTAGAGGCGCTTCGGGCTGAACTCCAGAGTCTTCGGGAAGAGAAGACCAAAATCGACGACGTCATTTTCGGTACGTTCCATCTGTCTGACTTTTCCGCTTTCTTCGAGTTCTATCAGTGTCGGATTTTTCTTAACTTGTTTTATGTATAGGTCCTCTGAACTTGACAGACTCTTCTTCCACCGAGCCTCGCACCCACCGGCTTACCCAAGTCGGCGACCTGCTTCATGACTTCCGCCAATCCCTTGAGGACATCGGCGAAGCTCTCAGGATTCCGGACATGCACATCATGTCGGATTTTCAGGTGCGGGATAAGGCAAAAGAGATGCCGCAACTTGTTCAGGATTGGAACATGTCCTACGCGCGGACTGCGGCGCAGAACGCTCTCACCATGGTCATGAGCCACCATGGAAACATGGAAATATGGCAAGTGACCAGAGGGTATTGCTAAGTAGATGAAGACGGCCAGGAGCAGGACCTTCAAGCCATCATGCACTCCTGCGCTAGATATGGGTGTCACGTGGCTGACTTGACCAGCTACGAGACCCCTTTCTTTACCCACGTGGACACTCCGTCTCCTTCTCCAGAAGAACCAGTAGAAGTTTCCGGTGATGAACGCACCATCTCGGTTGTGGACATCTCCGAACGATACCAAGGCGGCGTGTCCAGCGAGTCGGCAGCTCCTTCCTCTCTTATCATTTATCTGGCTTTCCACCTCGTCCCTTTCGTGAGCCGGCTAAACCTTCTACCAGAAACTTTGCCGAGCAACGGAGCTCAATTGCTAAACCAGTTTAAACTCGGAAACAAAGCCGGCTTCTAGTACCAACAATTCACTACTCGGAAAATGCCCGCATCTAGCAATCAGACAAATAACCAAAGTAAAGACTAGAAACTTTAGAGTTATACCCGAGGGTAGCAGTTTTAGAATCGAAAATCTAAACCAAAACGAACATGAGCATAAAGTACTTTCAAGCATTCTGGGATTTTTGAGTATGACATGATCATTCGGAAATAAGATGGTAAAAACTTCTCAGAAAATATTGAGGCAACCAAAACTTTTATTTCTCACAGAACATGTACATATATATGTTTACAAAGAAGGATAAACTAAGAATAAAAGGGACATAGCTGAGCAATATTTCATGGTCTGTCTAACTCATCTGGATTTGTATTGCCTCCAGCTCTCTTTCTCTTCTTAGTAGCAGGTCTTTCTTTGACTGGCCTCATGTCAGTTAAGTAGTACGATCCATTGTGCAATACTCGACTAACTAAAAAGGGCCCTTCCCATACTGGGGAAAGTTTGTGCTTTCTTTGTTGCACAAGCCGGAAAACCAAATCACCTTTATTGAAAGATCTATTTCAGACTCTCTGGCTATGATACTTGCGTAACTTCTGCTGATAGGCTGTAGATCTCATTTCAGCAACGACACGAACTTCTTCGACTAAGTCGAGATCGTTTTGTCGAGAAACCTCGGCATCCTCTTTGATATATGCGGCCACTCTAGGAGAAGTGTGAATCAAATCACTAGGTAGAACTGCTTCTGCGCCATAGACCAAGAAGAAAGGTGTGTATCCGGTTGACATATTCGGAGTCGTTCGTAAACTCCATATTATAGAGGGTAATTCCTCTGCCCAAGCCCCCGCAGCACGTCGTAGTGGTGCTTCGAGTCTCGGTTTCAGGCCTTGTAGGATTAAACCATTTGCCCTTTCGACTTGTCCGTTAGCTTGTGGATGTGCGACTGACGCAATGTCAAGCCAGATATTTTGCTCGTTGCAGAATTCAGCCAATGCTCCCATAGAGAAGTTACTCCCGTTGTCCGTGATAATGCTATGTGGATAACCATACCGGATTATAACATCCTCGACAAGCCTTTATTTTATCTCGGTTCACCTCTATGCCTCTTTTAGACACGATGAAACCTAACAATTTCCCGGCTGGTATTCCAAAGAAGCATTTCTTCGAGTTAAGCATGATGTTGTATTTTCGTAGATTGGCAAATGTTTCCTCTAAGTCGGAAATCAGCGTTTCCTTCTTTTTGGACATTATTGCGATATCATCCACGTATGCATGTACATTGCGTCCGAGTTGGTCATGGAGGCAACGCTGCATCGTGCGCTGGTACGTAGCTCCTGCGTTCTTCAGCCCAAAGGGCATCGTAAAAAAGCAGAAGGTTCCGAAAGGATTATGAATGAAGTTTTTATTTTGTCAGATTCCTTCATACGGATTTGGTGATAGCCGGAATATGCGTCGAGAAAATAGAGGAGTTCCAAGCCTGCCGTAGAATCAATAACTTGATCAATTCTAGGCAGAGCGAACGGATCTTTTGGACAAGCCTTGTTCAAGGCAGTATAATCAACACACATCCTTAAATTAGTGGTGTCCTTTTTAGGGACCATTATAGGATTGGCCGACCACTCAGTGTGGATGACCTGTTCTATGAATCCGGCTAACTCGAGCCGTGCTAGTTCCTTAGCTATTGCCTTACGCTTTTCATCACCAAAACATCGTTGGGACTGTTTGACTGGTTTAGCGTTCGGGTTTACATTTAGAGAGTGCTCAGCAAGTTCCCTAGGTACTCCGGTCATGTCAGATGGCTGCCATGCGAAGATATCTTGATTTTCTTAGAGGAACTTGACGAGCGTGCTTTCCTATGCGCTACCTAGGCCTACGCCTATCTGGGTCACCTTGGAGGGGTCATCATCCTTCAACAGCGCCTTCTTCGTCTCTTCTGATGCCTTGAACTCCGGATTTGGCTTTGTCACCTCCTTCTTTGTTGCGGGCATCTCGGACGGATCTATGCTCTTCTTGATCTCCTGGTACTCCTGGGCATGCAGAACGGCTTCAGCAAAGGCGGCATTTGCATCTTCGCACTCTCGCGCTTTCTTCGGGTCTCCCCTGATGGTGATCACGCCGTTGGGACCTAGAATTTTCATCATATTGTAAATGTAACACGGATGAGCCATAAAAGCCCAGTAAGCCGGACGTCCGAATATAGCGTGGTACGCGCTCTTGAATGGGACCACACCGAAGGAAAGTGCCTCCGTCCGATAGTTCTTTGGAGTTCCAAAGGTGACATCCAAAGTAATCTCTCCCAGGGAATTAGCTTGTCTTCCTGGGACAACTCCGTGAAAGATCACAGAGCTATGGTTCAGCTGGGTTTCCGAGATCTTCATCCGGCGTAGTGTTTCGACATAGAGAATATTGATACTACTACCACTGTCCATGAGAGTCTTGGAGAAACCATAACCGTCAATAAGTGGATTGACGATTAAGGCGTATTTTCCTCGCCTGTGCAACTTAGGCGGATGATCAGCGCGGTCAAATGTGATTGCCACTTCCGACTAGTCCAGATATTGGGGGACAGCCGAAACTGTTGCATTGAGCTCGTGTAGAACTGCTTTCTTGACCTTTGCTGGTTGAGATCCGAGGAAAGTGACGTAAGTGTCCTTCTTGGTAGGAAAAGTTTTCTTCCCTTCCGGCTTGGGATTTGAAGCATCAGCTTCCTCCATGTCGGAATCTTCCTTGGTCTCTTTTTCTTTTTCAGGATTTTTCTTTCCCTTCTTCCGCTTAGCTTTGTAGCCCGCGGTGTCATCTCTTTTGATGTCGTCATTGAAACGACACTCAGCATTGGTGTGGGACGAGCCCCCATTGGCGTCTAGGTGATGCACACATGGGTTATTGGCAATGTCGGCCCAAGAGTAGGTTTTGCCTGGTTGCTGGTCTCCTCTACCTTGGACCCTTGATGTCCCACGGCCACGCCCACGGCCTCCGCCGCGCCCTCCTCGTCCTCCAGACCCGAAAGTAGAAGTGACCACTGCTGTTTCCGTGTTGGGTTTCTCTTCCGAGGTATTTTTGTGCTTCTGAACTTGTTGCTTTGGTTGTTTTCCCGACTAAGGTACATCTAGGGCATTGAGCAATCCCTCTGCATCGTCGTCAGCATCTACATACTTGCTCGCTGTTTCTATCATCTCCCCCAAGTCAGTGACCTTGTGACACTTCAAGCAGTGACGTAGTAGACCAATTGGGAGTCCTGCGATGAAAGCTTCAATCGCAGTTTGATCATTTATTCCTTCACAGGAGTTCTTGGTGTCGATCCATCGTCCGAGGTAATCTCGACAAGTTTCTCCGGCCTTCTGGGTGCAACGCTGTAGGTCTCCGACCGTACAGGGCCTCCGATATGTGCCTTCGAAATTCCGAAAGAACGCACTTTCCATGTCATACCAGTTATGGATGGTGTTCTCCGGAAGTTCATTGAGCCATGATCGTGCCGTCTTCCGCAACATAAGTGGGAGATATCGGGTTGCGACCAGGCTGTTTCCGCCTTTAGCGATGCAGCAAGTTTGGAAAAAATCCTGTAGCTAGGTGTCTGGCCGAGCAATGCCGTCGTAGGCTTGGATATGTCTTGAGATGGAAAATCCTTCCGGGAATCTTGTAGCTCTGATGCGTGGTCCAAAGCATTTTGGGCCCACGTAGATATCATCTTTTTCGTAGCGCCGCGCCTCTATATTGGAGTTGATCCTATACCTTGCGTCATTCGTGGATAGAGATCGTCCCGAATGTCGGCTGTGGCTGCAGTGCCTTGGAGCCGGACTTCGGCTTCTGCCACCACCTCCTCCGCCATGTCGTCCTCCTTGTCCCGCTTGAGAGCCGTTGTGATGACTGCTTGCTGGAGAGGGTGGGGCAGCTGAATTGTTTCCGGCTGATCGCCGGCCTCCGTCCGGAGCGTCATTATTCCAGTTCCGGGGAGGGTCTTCACTACGACGAGCCCCCTGCCGGCTTGTGCCAGCATGGTTTCCGTCGTTCCTTCGTTCGTTGTTTCCACCACGGTGAGGGTCAGCTAGACGGCTTGCATGTCTAGGAGGTGGCATTTTTTGACGATCCTCCTCCCGACGTTTCTCTTTATCTTCTCCCTTCGATCGTTAGACTCTCGTCGGGGAGGGTTTCTCGGATTCAGTGCAGCAATGGCCTCTTTTTCGGCCGCTGGAGCGACGTTGCTCTAGTTACGCGCAGTTCTGTGATGCTGTCCTGATGATCCGGTTCTCGAATAATTGTCCTCCCGATGTTCGGGGCGATGATGTTGCTCCAGAACGCGATGGGGTCTTACATCAGCCCATGCCGGATCTGTGCAACATTGGTCGGAATCCGAGACCAGTTTTTGACTTCCGGACAGGGCGACCTTTTGCTGCTCCAGTCCCTTGTTGAGTAGTTTGATACCCAAACGGATCTCCTCTGGTCCTGGATTAGCCGATAGAATTTCTCGGGCCGCCACGGTATTCTATACTGGGGTTGGATATACCCAATCTCCTTTGCTATCTTTCCGTGGCTTCCCTATCTCATCTCCGAAAAGGACAGCACGGATATGTGGGAATTGGTCGTCATTGGTGTGACGCTTCCGTGTCTTCTGATGCAACCGAGACATGTAATCCTTAGTTGCCATGCGTTTCTTCTCCTCCTCGATGTTTTTGGCTTCATCCAGGAGTTGTTGACGACGCGCTTCTAGGGCTTGGGCCCTTTCATCCAGCTCTTCAGCAGTAAGTTCTGCAGCTGTAGGGATAGGTGTAGTTAGTGCAGCATCGATGAGTTTACGCGCACCTTCGGTGATCACGTGTCCATCTACCGATTCTTCTTTTTCGGCTCTTTCGGGATAAGTGCTCCATCCAGTCTTCTTTGTATTCCTCGGCAATCACCTCTTCTGTCAGAGGGTCTTTTGCCGGGGTCTTGTTCTTCTTCTTTGCCTTCTTGGCAGCGCCGGTAGCAAAGACGGCTTTGGGTCCGTTTCCCGGAGTCAAGCTCTGATCGGTACTTTCCGACATCTGGACTTCGGGATTATCTCCGACGTCCATGTCATCCTGCGCTTTGGGAGATTGTTCCCCGGATCCTTCATCCATGGCTTCTCCTTCTTCTGCAGCTTTGGAGTTATACTCCTCTTCATATTCCACGGAGAAATTTTGGAAATCTGCTGACGTCATCGATTCATCCGAGGATGCGGGTACGTCGGCGTTTGTTCCAATTGCCTCCAGCACAAAGTCGGTGATTTCTCCAGCATCGGTAGAGCCGGATCCGGATCCCACGTATCCGACAAAGTGCGACACATGCTTCTTGAGGTACCTGCGGATTTCGCAATCAGCCATGTCGAAACTTTTGATGGTCTCGAGAATTGCATCCGTGCTTTCGCCTTGCAGTATCATACGTCGCAGTGTGTACCTCAGGAAAGGCCTGTCTGTCCCGGCGTCATCATAGCCGGAATCAGTGCCGTTGATATGTTCCTCCCGAGTTTCGACTTCCACGAGTGGGTCGATCTGGGATCTGGCTTTCTAGGGAGATCCACTCCAGATTCGACTTGGACCGCTAGATCTTCTTCAGGCTCGGATTTCTCCACTATCTCCGCAACTGGTGCGGGCTGGGTGGGATTAGGGTGTTCCGAGATCCAGAACTGTGCTGTATCCGCGGACAAAGGGGACCCAGAAGATTCTTCTGCCTCTATCATCACCGCTGGGGTGGGTGGGGCAGGTTCAGCGAAACCGATGTAAACATCGATCTCGCGAAAAGACATGATTGTGTAGGTAGTCACGTCCTCCCTAGCCGGAATCCAAGTCTCGTCGAGGACGATGAGAGGGACGTCGCTCACGTAGAGTATGCGACTGACGGCGATAGTCTCGCCGATTCCGATTCTTGCAGATCCTGCTCAGAACGCAGATCCGAAGCTCACTTGCCCCACGGTGGGCGCCAACTGTCGTCGGATTGATGACAACTACGCCATGAGTGGGTCCTCGAGGCATGCGGAAGAGAGGGGTGTGAGACGTACGGTGTTCTAGGACGGTGAGCACACAAGTTTACCCAGGATCGAATCCGCCGGCTTTGGACGGATCCTACTCCTGCTAGCAATCCAGTAATACGGCAGAGCCGGAATATGGGTTACAAGGGTTCGCCCGTGCGAGTTGAGGGTCTAAAGTGTTGGGTGCCCTAAAGACTCTCCCTAGGACGGCTTATATAGATATCTGGCCTAGGGTTTACATGAGAGATCTATCCGGCTACGACTAAGAGTCGGTTACAGAGAGTACATCTTGAACTACAAGTAACATTATGGGCCTAAGTCGGTAAGTCTTCTGGGCCTTCCCGTAGACGGATTGGACTCCGTCTTTCTCCCTGACTGGGCCGCCCGTGAAGCAAAGCTCTAACCCGAAGTGGGCCACCCTGGTCAGTGAGGAACTGTGAGGATACCCGGAAAGTATATCCCCAACACTTGCGACTGAGGATGGTAAGCTATGCCAAAGTTTTGCTTTGTTCCCAAGCCTTGTTGGGAACTTTCCCAGTACTTGAAGGTAAAGATACTCCCACAGTCTGAGCTAATTACAAGAGGAACTCCATACAAAGAGTCAATTCTATTGACATAGAGCTCGGCCAGCTGACTACCAGAAATTGTTTCCTTGACTAGAAAGAAGTGAGCCACTTTGGAGAGCCTGTCAATGACAACAAAGATAGCATTGTTGCCTTTTTGAGACCTTGGAAAGCCAGTTATGAAGTCCATCTCTACTTTCTACCATTTCCATTCCGGAGGCTTCAAAGGTTGAAGAAGACCAGGAGGTTTTTGATGAACGCCTTTCACTCTGCGGCAGACATCACACTTGGAGACATACTTGGCACAGTCCATGTCGTGGTGTTGCCAACAAGTACGCCATGGAGGGGTCCTCGCAGTGCATGTTTAGAGACGTGGGGTAAGGAAGAGAGTTGGCGGATACGAGGTAACACATCTTACCCAGGTTCAATTCCCACAACGGTGGCGGAACTCTACTCCTGCTATAAATCACTATAATGGCAATACACCGAGTTACAGAGATACGTTCGCTGTGTGAGGTGTTACACGTTGTACGCAGCAATCTGACTAGTTGTTCCCTAAAGGGTCCCACAAGTCCGGTTTCTAAAGGCACAAGAACCTAGGGTTGCAGGGAAAGGACCTTGTCGGACAAGGTAAAGAGTCCTACACTAATACTGACTAGTCTTTCATGTCTTGCACTCCAAGGCTCCAAGTACTTCGGTGACTCTTGCCTAGCCTTCCTTTATCCAACATGGGCCTCCCTTCTGGATCCATCTAACTGGGCCACCCAGTAGGCCATAGGCCTTGCTACCAACTATGGGCCACCTGAGTTATCCGGATTATGGACGTGCTATGGTGATACCCATTTAGCATATCCCCAACAGTCCAGTTTCAATCCAGGCCACCAATACTGTGTTTTCAGGTCCATGTACATCTTTGTGCTGCCAGGGTGGATAGAAAGATCAGAATTATGAGCTTCTTTAAGAACTTGCTCTCTCAAACCTGGATACTTCGAAACAAACATCCGATGCATAAATAATAGAGTGCCTTGGTCGTCAAGGTGGAAAGGTTCATACTTTGGAAGCTGAATCTTGGAGATGATGTTTTTAGTGTAAGGATCACCAAGTTGAATGGAGCGAACTTTTTCTTCCAAGAGAGGGGTAGCTATCAAGTTATGAAGATATCCCTGAGGTACATGCTCGAGGTTGAGTTGACGGAATTCCTCGCAAAAGAGAGGTTGTTTCTCTTCCACCATCAGGTTATTGACATACACCTTACGACTGAGGGCATAAACCATCACATTTGCTTTGCCCGGAGTGTAGTTGATCGAAAGATCAAAGTCATTGATGGTTTAAATCCATCTCCTCTAGCAAAGGTTGAGGTCCGACTGAGTGAAGATATATTTCAGGCTTTTGTGGTCAGAGAAGATCTCACAACGGTTCCCAAGCAAGTAGTGCCTCCATACTTTCAAAGCGAAGACAACCGCTGCAAGTTCAAGATCATGTGTTGGATAGTTGATCTCATGAGTTTTCAATTGATGGGAAGCATAAGCAACGACTTGCTTGTTTTGCAAGAGGACCGCACCAATTCCTTGGAGAGGGGCATCATAGAAGATCTGAAATGGTTTTGATGTATCATGAGGAATCAAGACAGGTGTTGAGGTGAGCTTTTCCTGTTATTGATGGAAAAACTTGCGTTAGTACCATAATGGAGAATTATTAATAATACAAAATAACACAAAAACATAATTAACCAAGATGAAAGGATACAATTTACTAAGATGATATTAAAATATCAAGCAAAGTTCATAGCACCTAGAAGATAGTTAGCATATCACACACGACTAAAAAGGAGTGTGAAACACAAATCTTCCAAAGAAAAAAATTCCGCAAATTTCAGCATTAAAATACCAACTAGATGTACAAAACCAATTAAAAGTTAGAGCTTAGCAACTTCACCCATTCAATGTACAAGAGCGAATGATAAAAGTAGTGGTATGGTCATAACTCCACATCGCACTCAAAGCATTACTTCACACAAGAATAGGAAAATGCGAAACCCAACTCTTATCCTTCTTACGAATAACTGAAAGAGATAACAGATACAGAACGAACACCCCTAACTATAACGCATCGGTTACAAAGAGTAAGACATATCGCATCGGTTTACAAAGAATCGGATAGATCGTGTCGGTTTACGCAAAGGTTGTCGGTATGGAATATATAAATAGTTGATAACCAAAGGCAGATTGCGACAACAAGGTTGGATGCAACAGATAGACAAAAAATTACACGCACATCCTATGATACTACGGAAATCCCAAACACGTGAATCCTAGTTTAAATTTTTAGAAGAGGATAGACAAATGTTACATTTCCTTACTAGAAAAGGGTGGGTGGGTGGGTAAGAATAAAAATGGAAGCCTCAGTCCTACTCTCACATTTAGTTTTTCCCTAGTATACATAGCTACCAAAATATTTTCTAGACTGACAACAACCATCTTGGCTGAGACCCTGAAGTGTGGAATGGCTCTGATACCAATTTTAATACCTTAGACCCTACGCTCCAAGCAGGAGACTGGATGAACCTAAAAATGGATAAGGGATTCTACCGCGGAGGCCCAAGGCCACCCACGTGTAGGCCCGTCGAAGCGGAGCAGGGACGGTACTGGCCGACCACCCTATCCACTTTCAAGAACATCAGGACAAGAGCGAGCGGCGTAGTCGACAGGTAAAATGATAAAAAACATACACAAATGAGTATGTATGTCAGTGACATACAATAGTCATCAGAGCCACACCATCTAAAAAATAGAAATATTGCAACGCCATACGGCAAGATCCAAATATCCTAGATATAGCTAATATTTTAGGATACCTACTCATACATCACACAAGAGAGTATCAAGCGGAAGCGGAATACAAGATACGAGTACGGATAAGAAGCAAATCGCCATAAGATACCATAGAACTAAGCACATCCCGCCCACAGATCTCCATTCCCGGAATCTCTACACCTGATGGTCGTTGCCACCATCATCCGTCTCTTTAACCCAGTAGCCTTTCTGGGAGTATACATATCTGTCTGGACCAAATATTTATCGTGTGAGACCCTAGGGGTACTCAGTAAGTCTTAATCCATCTAAAGAAAATAACCTGGGGGTGACGAAATTGCAGCGAAAGATAATAGCTACAAAATTCTAGAGACATGCTACAGATACGTCCAACCAGAGATGTACGGACGCTCGTTAATTAATAACAACAGGAAGTAACATAATTAAATATCGCTCACCCTCCTTCTCGCTTAGTGACAAGAAGGCGGAAGAACATCCCATCCGTTGGCAATTTTATTACTATTAAAAAGCTTATGATGTTTTTAATTTGGATGCCTGGAGCCTGTTTGTGATTCCAAATCCTTAACGGTTAGGTTTCTTTGTTGCCGTATCATGATCGTTCCCATTTCCTTAAATGCTGTCAAAGCAGCGTCGACTCGAACGAACGAGAAAAACCAGAACTTAGCAGTGCTTAGTGGCTCTTGCCCCTGTGCATATCAGGACCAACGCGTCCTATAGCGATGGTTCTCATAGAATTTGGGAAAGAAACGACCATAGGTGTACGATGGAAAATAATAAATGAAAAAGAAAGTGTGGGACTCAACAAAAGTGGTGGGTTTACGCTTTTGCATTGGATCCTTTTCTTCTCAAACACATCGGCCTTCTCTAAATCAGAAATGCTTCTAAAAAAATTGATTTCGTCTAAATCGTTGAGATCCAACTGGCAAAAACTACTAGAGGCTATGCCTGATTTGCCAAGCTAGAAACGTTCTAGCATGTACTCCAAGAAAAATCGCTATGGCTGATCGGATGTCAAATCGCTGGACTACAAGACAACCTGCTTCGAGGGGTTGCTCATCTTTGTGGTGACCTGCATGTTTGTGATGTTAGTTATGCTCATACAGGTATCCCGATGTCACCGTTATATTTGTCTGATATTGTAGTGTTCTTAGATTTGGCGTACATCACTTGGCCCAACACTAACATTACAGAAAAGAGTATAGGTTGTCCAACAGATTGGCTAATCTTATATCTTCTATACTATTAAATTGCTTGAGGTCTCGATGATCTGATACGCCATTTGTGATTTCCGATTTTACCCCAGCGTGTTTGAAAATATTACACGTTTTTTCCACTGCTAAGCCATACGTACAGGTTCGTTGATCTAGTAAAAAAAACAAATCCCTCTAGCGTCCATGCTAGGAAAACCAATGCTAGGAAAACTAAAAGACCAAAGTAGAGAAAATCATTTGTCCTGTCTGCCCGCTTCCGCCTTTTACGACGCTAATGAAGCGACGAGCCAACGCCCACCCCATTTTATACTAGAAGTGGACACCGTCTTCCTCTATGTACCCATCCCAATGGCAGTGGCAGCTCGAGTCCGGCTGGAGGTGTGAGACTGGAATAGATATTTGTTCCACCTTCAGAGCGGAAGAGGTTTTGACGCTTGGCTCTAGGTTCTCTCTCATCCTACTCTTTATATCTACAGAATCGTCATGATTCAGGAGTTGCACTCAAAAATAGTAAACTTGAGAGATTTGGGGATTTACCAGATGTCCCAGCTTCGGCTGTCGAGAAAGAAGAATAGTCGGCAACTCTAGCCACACTGTGGCGACCTCCACAGTCTGCACCAGCACTTTATCCCGGCTCCTGGCCTACCAAGTGTGGATGTGTTTTGCCCCTGGCCAGCCGACAACTCCGGCCACACTATGACAACCTTCACAGTCCGCACCGGCACTTTATCCCGGCTCCCGGCCTACCAGGTGTGGACGTGTTGTGCCCCTAGCTAGCTGGCTTCACACAACTCATAGGAGAATCAACTTGTGTATGCTTGAAAATATGGAAATTCATAGGACACGAAGCCATGATAGGACGTCGAAGGCATGGCGCTAAGTCAGTTATCGGGTCAGCTTGTGTTTGCTTGAAAAATTGGAAATGCAATGGGTATTTTTCTCAAGGAAGACGACTCAATTCATAGAGATTTTTCTTGAGTAAGACGACTCAGTTCCTCTGGACATCATTAGAGTTTGCGCTATTTTGCTGGAGGCAGCCATCTTCTGAAGTAAACGTCATTCTGCTAGCCGCTGAGCTCTATAAATACTAAGTTTGCCTAGCCGATGATCCAAGATAAACTTAGGAATCGCAGCCTAATTAACCTGTTAGTTTCTCACTTGTATATTCATATTTGAATCATTCGAGTTATAAAGCATCTGCATTACATATCTTTCCATATTTTCCATATGTATATGTTAGGAAAGCAAAACATCTAGCAATATCTAACATATTTGGTGATCTATATGCTGTTGTGGGCATATTTTTGGTCAGGTGGGTGATTGATAACAGGAAAAATATAGAATTTTGAACATTACTACTACTTGTGAAAGAACAACAGTCTTGAGTGTAGTGAAACAAAAGAGATACAACTTGATCGGATCATGTCAGTTTAGTTTATTTTTAGGATCATCCAAAAAAGAAGGTAAAATATATACTCAACTATTTATTAGCAAATGTAATCAAAGGTTATTCCAAAAAGCTTTTTTTGTTGACCATAGATTGCCTCAAGTTGTTCCAATGGTGAGTGACATATTATTGGATTGGCATAACTACTAAGTAAAAAGGCACTATTGTTGGAGTATTGTCATTACGAGGTATAGTGGCTTGAAAGAAGAAGGGAAAAAAGATGCAACCTAGGTGTGCCTTCATGGTTTACGTGTGTGAAGAAAATGTTTAACCCGTAGCAACGCACGAGCATTCAACTAGTCATGTCTTAGTCAAATTAAAGGCGGTACTTTAATTATACTTGTCTATGATCGAGAAACTGTGCTCCAAGTTGTCCATAACCGCGGACACGCCTTTCAGAAAGATTTACCCTGCACGGGTGAACAAATAGCAACACTACATGATCAACCTCTGGAAAAACCAAATAAAATGCAACGAGGCCTCACGACAATGCATTCACATGATTCATAAATTATTTTAGGGGGCCACCCCAATAAACTATCCGCACCGAAATTTGCCGGCTCCGAGATAGACCCAGGGTTTGCGACGACGGCGGTAAGCGACTGGAAACCCAAAAGTATGATTGTGCTTGTCGATACAACATAAACGTGGCGCGGGGACCTAAACAGTATATGTGCTCCACGCATAATCGTAAATAAAGCAGTAAAGCATGGAATAAGTACATGATAGTAATAAAGCTCCAAACTACTTTGTGGCCCTAAGAAATGAAGTGTGAATCAAGCTCAGATGAAGGGGGATCCCTAGAGTCTCCCGTATATGGATAGTGTGAATAGTCCAGGAACAACAATCAAGTACTCAAGATCCTACGAGACAGAAGTGAGCTTAAAGAACCAAATCACAGATAATGCTCACCGGTGCCTCTTTCATTAGTTTTCCAATTACTACTCAGATTAAGTTGTTTAGGTACCTCATTATCCAAAGACTCACATAAACCTTACATATGCAATTCTACGACTCACATGGCCCAAACAACTCCTGCAGTAATGGCTCATGGGATTGAGGATACAAGCTTCGGTGGGGTTTAAAAGTAAAGGCTATGCAATACTTAGGATAAATTTAATGCAATCATGACTCAATGATACGAGAGTAAGATAGAAGCATAGGTACTATATGTATGCAAGCATAGGGAATTTCTTGCCTAGCAGTTCTGTTGCAGAATAAGAAGGGTTCGGGTAATACTTCAGAGGCTCTTGATATTCTCCTTGCTTAGTGTCTATCCGGATAAAAACCAACACATAAGGGCCGAAATAAATACATTGAACAATTATATAAGTCATATGCAACAAGCAAACAAAGTATTCCATGATGGAATGATGCACAATTGCATGGTATAACATAGCATGGCATGAGTGAGGTGTGGAACAAAAAATAACATACTTTATTAATTTATTTAGGCAGGTTTTACTCCCATAAACAGTTCTAATTATTTAATATTTATATGATGCACGCTTCAATTTATATCATAGAATGCATAATTAGAACGGGATCATCGCGCTGATCGGTTTAGATATATTATTTGTCGAATTTGGAATTACGGAATTAAAGTTATGAATTTATTAAGATAAAGGCATTTATTGGCATTTAAATAATTTCAAAATTTTAAATTGCTCAAAAATTATTGTAGATGGCATATTTGAATTTCAGACATTTTTCTGATCAGAAAACATATATCATTTACAAAATTTGAATTTATAGAGTTAAAATTATTATTAAATGCAAATAATTTAAAAGAGGTCAAATGTCACAGGTTTGACTAGTTAGAGTTGACTCTTGTCAAATTTGAATTTATATGTGAATTCATGTTTAAATTTGAACCACTTTTCATTTAGAAAATTTTGTCAAATTTAAATTATATAAAAAGATATGAATTTTATAAGATATATTCAATTTTTGTATTTATTTTGATTTTCAGAAAACGACGAAACTTTTGTTACCGAGGCCGAAGCTAGCCACACCATAGCGGCGGCATGGGGTTTTTTCTCACTCGGCTCTAGGTTAGCCACACCCATTGGCAAGTGGGGCCAGGGCGATGCGGGGCCACACGCGTGCGTCACCCAGCGGGGCGGTGACACGTGCCCGGTCTAGGGATGGAGGGGTGATGCTTTAAAACATAGGGTACCTCTCTGTAAAACGACCACATGAGTGTGAGGCTGGATAGTGGGTCCAGGACCGCGGTTTCGTGTGCAAAAGAAACGGGGGGTATTTGCAAAACATCCCCGCGGTAACTGAAGATACTATTTACCTTCTACTGATGACACGCGCGACAGCAGTGCGCAGGGATCGAACCCGACACCTGTGACTCGAGCTGCAGGGCGTGGACCACTGCGGTACTGTTGGGGCTGGTGCTAGGTTCGGTTTGCGCACGAGGTTAACCTGTCGACGCTCGACAACGACGACCGCGAGCGGGCGGCGCCACAACCGGCATGGATGGGAGCAGCGGCGTGGCCAACTGGGGTTCACGGAAGCGCGGGTGTGCGCGCTCATCGCGGCATCACGATGCGGATGCGGTAGTGCTATCGCACGACAGGGACAATCGCCACAACGGCTGCGCGCAAGCGGGGGGTGGCGGCGAGGGGCGATGCGCGCAAGGCGTTCGACGGAACGAGCGGCGCGTCCAGGAAGTGCACATTCACGGGACCGTGTCTAGGGGACTCAGAGGCTCACCGTTGGGTGCTCGGTGGTGGTGGATCATCTTGGTGCGGCGAAGAACTGCGACGACGCTAGCAGACCCGAGCTAGGGTTTGCTTAGGGCGTTTGCGTGTTCTGCGCGTCCTGGGGCTCCTCCTCCTCGACACTGGGTACAAGCGGGGTCCTGGGGATCTCCTCGATGTTCATAGATCCTCTCCTCCTTCTTCTACATGCCAGAACAAGAGGTAGACGATGGTGGCCGGCGGTGGTGATTAGGTGGGCTAGCAGAGAGGTAGATTGATGAGGACATTCGTACAATTACACCTACCCCAATGACTACTGAAGATGCTCCAACTATTACAAGACATGATCAGTCCAATGAGATTAGAATTGGACCTATTACAAGAGCTGGTGCTAAGCTACTTGAACAACATGTGAATTCACTCCTAAACGAATCTAGTACTTTAATTAATGAGAACTTTATACTGCCTAAGTCTATGCACTATGTATGATCAGGTTCGTTGGAGATTCAAGCATAGCGCGAGGAGGAGAAAGGCTACCAGAGAGGCCCAGCATGATGATTGCCCAAGGATGCGCGAGGGAGGAGTGGGAGGAAGATGCTAGAGAAGATCATCAAGACGGAGGAAAAAAAGATCTGCCACGGCCGGAGTGTCCGGTCGGATCCACCCGGACTGTCCGGCCTGGCCGAGAGACAAACTAGTGTGGACATTCTGTGTGCCAGTTCGGGCACTACCCGACACCACCCGGAAACTTTGAACTTTCCGGCCCGACCGGACTATCAGGCACACTCCACCCGGAGTTTCCGGCCTGACCAGACTGTCCGGCCGATATCGACCGGAGTGTCCACCCGCCGATCGAATCTGGTACGAGTCGGTTTGTATTAGTTTGAGTTGTAAGCGTTTAGTTTCGGATTCTGGCCGCCCCAGCCGCCCTTATAAGCCCTGGGACGACACATAGTTAGGGTTTAGACCATGTTTAAACTATTTTGGAGTTGTTTCTTTCAAAGAACCTCTGGAATTACCCTATGATCGAATTATACTACTTCAATTGAGTGTGATCTATTGTTCCATTGGGAGTTAGTAGATTGCAAACCACCATTCGTGGTCGACGGCTACGTGCGCATGAGCGTGGTGTTGTGAATATCCCACAAGGTTCGAGGGCTATTGGATTAGCATCAGGGCTCGAGCGGGTGAGATCATAGCTACAGGCTAGTTATCTATCATCCATCATCATCATCGACAAGTGCTTGCTGAGAAGATCGGGCCACCCCATATCATCTTGGTATCAAAGCTCCTCGTTTACTCGGTGAGCATCCGCAAATCCATCCATAGATTAGTTTTGTCTCGTCCTATGCAGAAAAATCCTTACAAAAAGATTTACCATAGACTAGATTGCATCATTTTCGAGTTTTAGTTGCTGATTGTATCTCGTAGATCCGATCCGCAGGTTTTCCTCGTAGGAGTCTAGTTTTCGTTTGTGTCTAGGTTTAGGGTTTGACCTTGTTTTCCACCGTGTCCACTGATACGTTGCAAACGTATCTATAATTTTTGATGTTACATGCTTGTTTAGTATCTACTTTCTTATGTTTTGTCTACATTTGGAGATACTTTTATGCATTTTCTGGAACTAACCTATTAACAAGATGCCACAGTGCTAGTTGCCCGTTTTCTGCTGTTTTTGGTTCCAGAAAGTCAGAAAATGAATATTCTCGGAATTGGACGGGACAAAAGCCAAAGTCAGTATTTCACGGAGGGGAACACGGAGCCAGAAGACGAGACGGAGAGGGGCCAGGGGCCGGCCACACCATAGGGTGGCGCGGGTCCCCCTGGCCGTGCCACCAGGTGATGTGGGCCCCTTCGGCCTCCACCGACCTTGCCTCTTCGCCTATAAGAAGCCTCCCGATGCATAAACCCTAAATAGAACAGCCTCTAGCCACGAAAAGTTCTGCAGCGCCGCCGTCACTGAAGGAGAGATTCGGGGGATAGAAAGTCTCTGTTATGGCACCCTACCGAGACAGGGAAGTGCCCCCGGAGCCATCTCCATCGATCTCCACCACCATCTCCATCGCCGTTGCTGATTCCCATGATGATGAGGGAGTAGTTTTTCCTCGAGGCTAAGGGTTCTACCGGTAGCTATGTGTTCATCTCTCTCTCTATGCATGATCATATTGTGATCATGAGCTTCGTAATCAAGTAGATCTACCTTGCTACTCAAGTGCTTTCATAGATCTTTGCTCTCCCCATGTGTGTGAAAGTGATAGCATGCACACCATGATGGCACTTAGGCTAGAGACTACAAATACTTATTATGAGTTATATTTGGAGTTGGATGTCTCTATGAAATTGTGGTGTTTGTTGGAACCATCTAGTGCTCAAGGTGACAGTGTGGGGTTATCTAGATGGGAAAAGTGAACTTTGATGTGTGCTGTTATAGCCCTACCATGGATTAGAGTGTCCAACCGGAGAGTAGTTCAGAGTAGTATCATAAAGAGAAGATATTTATATGAGAGTGTTCACTAGTGAAAGTATGATCCCTAGGCCTTGTTTCTAAGCATTGAAACACCTATTGCAACTAGACCTGTTACATGTTTGCTTGCTTCCATCTTTATTTCAGTTTGCCTTTAGTCTCTTCCACGCCATCAAGCTATTTTCTGGCACCGTTGTCTTATGTCCATACCACTTGTATTTTACTATCTCTTCGCCGAACTAGTGCACCTATACACCTGACAAGTGTATTGGGTGTGTTGGGGACACAAGAGACTTCTTGTATCTTGATTGCAGCGTTGCTTGAGAGGCATACCTTTGACCACTTCCTCCCTGAGTTCGATAAACCTTGGGTAATCCACTTAAGGAAAACTTGCTGCTGTTCTACAAACCTCTGCACTTGGAGGCCCAACAACTGTCTGAAAGAATATAAGTGCGTAGACAGCAAGCTATTTTCTGGCGCCATTGCCGGGGATGAAAGAAGAAGAAGCTCCCACGTTAACCACGCGCCATCAAAAGTATTTTCTGGCGCTGTTGCTGGGGAGGTAAGGTAAAAGGTACTCACATTCTCCGGTGTGAGTGCTCGAAGTTATTTCCTTAGATTCTGCAATTATATCTTTTTTTTCTTGTTTTCACTAGTTAGGCTTAATGGAAAACAAAAAAAATTAGAGAGCTTTAGAGTATTTATCTTGAGGTAGGACATGAAGTGTTTAAAGAGAAAATTAAAAAACATATGGAACTTTATTTGCATGCTAATAGCAATGTTATTAGTATGAATTCTGTGAACACCATTATTGGTAATGCTATGGAAAAGTCTAAGCTTGGGGAAGCTAGTTTTTATGAAAATAATCTTTTTAGTCCCCCAAGCACGGAGGAGAAAATTTACTTTGATGATACTATGCCTCCGATATATGGTGATTACAATGATGAGTATGATATTTTCAGTCCACCTACTATTGTGGAGAAAATTAATTATGATTACAAATATGCCTCCTATATTTGATGATTATGGTGATGACAATAATAATGATAGCTATTTTGTTGAATTTGCTCCCACTACAATTAATAAGAATGACTATATTTATGTGGAGAGTATTAATTATTTTATGCATGTGGTTCATGATAAGAATGTTTTATGTGATAGTTATATTGTTAAATTTATTTGATTCTACTGAAAGTTATTATGAGAGGGAAACATGGTTTTATGCATCTCAATAATATTAAGTTTCCCCTCTTTATGTTGAAAGTCTTGAAGTTGCACTTGTTTTGCTTTCCTATGCTTGTTGCTTTGTGCTTTCATGACTTGTTTCTTTACAAGATTCATATGCATAGGAAGTAAGTTAGACTTAAATGTGCTTTGAATTTGCTTCTTGATGCTCTCTTTTACTTCAATTCATATTTCTTATGTGAGCATCTTCTCAAACTATCATGCCTAACTTAAAGGCGTTAAAGAAAAGTACTTATTGGGAGATAACCCAAAAGTTTTAGATGAGTCTTGGAAGTTATTACCTCTGTAATGACTGCTCCTTATCCTTTTAATCTGCTTTTTGTGCCAAGAGTAACCTCTAATGAGAGAGAAGTAATGCTTGGGAAAGTTGTTGTCCCGAAACAGATTTTTGTGCTTCGCTGTAAAAATTTGTGTAAAATCTCTGTACGTCGGTTTGAGCTGTGATTTTTTGTGCTTCTGACCTAGGTTGTTAGCTAACTTTCGTTAGTTCAAGACGTTTCGATTTGAGCAACATAAGGTCTTCGAAAAAATTGGTTTTTACCTGATGGTCTGTTTTGACAGATTCCTGCCATTATTTGCATTTGCTTCTTGTTGATTCCTTTTTGAGTTCTTTTGGGGAATTGAGTTTTTGAGGGAAGTGCTACAGTAGCTTGTGTTTTAATAGAAGTTTTATTGGTGTTGAAACTGAACCCAAAGACTTATTATCTTGAGTGCACTAATGTTGCTAATAAAGATTGTGTGAAGTTTTGTATGAAGGAAAAATTTCAGGTGTATGGAAGGAATGATGTAATGAGATGAAGAATGGACTAAAGCTCATGCTTGGGATGCCACCCGTGTCACCCCAAGAAATATTCAAGAGGTACAAGCGTCAAAGCTTGGGGATGCCCAAGGCATCACCTTCTTCATCAATGAAAATCTTAGGTCTTTCTAGACACTTCGTTTTTATTATTTCATGCACTGTTGTGTTGTTCTTGGAGCGTCCTTGTTTTTTATTTTAGTTTTCTTTTGGTTGGTTTTCTTAAATAAGTTGGTTGGATCCCAACACACTTATTTTGGAGAGAGACACCCCCCATTATTCATTGCTTAGAACACTCTAGTTTTCATTCTTATTGTTTTGTGTGTTCTCTTTTGCTAGCACTGGGTTTAGCCTTACTTTTCTTGTGCTTTCAGATTAGAACTTTTTAGTTCTTCCTTTTGGATTTGTGAGACAAGCTCACTGATCTTTATTTATTATTATCTTTGTGAGTTCTTTCAAATAAGTTGGTTTGGATTGGAAAAGAGTAGGAAAGTTCATGCTTAAGTGGTATAAAAGGAGTTTGTTTTTGACTGTGGCCTATGCTTTGTCATTTCATGCTTGATATTGTTTTGGCTTGATGCTTAGTGATTTTTGCTGTAGCATGACTTGTTACAAATAATTTAGAGTGCTTAATGTGCCTTGAAAGAATCATGCGTTGTTTTAGCATATTAAAGCATAGTATTGTGGTATTCTCCTTTGATGCTTTATTTGGGCTGACTTGGCGCATGCTCACACCATGTTATGACTATCCCAAGTCACCATAGCCTTTATAATTCTTTATTTTTCGACTTGTAATATCACTTTATGGTTTAATCAATGATGTTTTGTCGCTTTGCATGATTATGGCCATTATTGCTCTCTTAGTTGGTCGCTCCCAGTCTTTTGCTAGCCTCCATACCAAGTATGAGTTCCACTCATGCATCCAACTCCAAATAAAACCAAGTTATTCCAAAGAGTCCACCATACCTACCTATTAGCATTTCCTATTCCAAGTATATTCATGTTTTTATCTACCTTCCGAATTAAATTTATTATGATAAAACTAGTGATTAAAGCTCTCACGAACTTGATGACACACTTTACTTTTCTTGCACTTAATAAACTTGAACCATTGTGTCATCTATGCGTATATGCTTGCGCTTTATAAGTTGAAGTTAGCAGAACCATGTATCATGGGGAACGCTTTCAACATTGCACTTGTACATTGTACCCCATTGATATCATGTTCTTTTGCTTATGGATCCCGGCGGTGTGAAATAAAAGGGGAACTCGTAAGATCATGGAGTTTGTATGTGTGTTAGAGAAACGCCTGGGAAGCTAGCCTAAGCCATGCCTAATCATGGTGGAAACTTTCAGCATAACCATAATGAGCACTCTATGAAGCATCCTCAATAAAAACCTATGCAAATAGCAAATAAAAAGATCACTGAGATGCTCATTGTCTGCTTGCCTTGTCATTTTGATTATGGGATAGCTCCTGTATCATGTGCAAGGGGTACCCCGTTGGCGGTTCTCGATGATACATATGTACTTACAATGACATGAGCTTACTTCTGACTAAAGTTGAGTAGCATGAGGTTCGGTCTTCGTAAGTAAGGGGCATGAGATTTCAGCTTATAACTTGTCAAGCATATCCTCTTAGTTGTGTCACTTTAACCTTAATCACCTAAAAATGCTTATGATAGGGGCAATGAGAGCTGAAAGCTAATCAGTACCATAATTTTTGGAAGCTCTTTATGAGACTTGAATCCCTGCTTCCTTCTATGAAGGCCTTTCTTTTACTTTTATGTTGAGTCTCCATCTTCTATCTTTATGCACCTATTGAGAGAGCATAGTGGCCATTCTTAGTTTAATGTGCATTGTCCCAAGACTTGTTGATTGATGCATAACTTTGATATTGCTTCTTCTTAAACTATTTGTATCTAGTCACCCTTATGAACTTTGAAGGTGTCCTATGCATTTAGGTTTGCTACTCTATGAGGGACAAGCTGAATGCCACTATGCTATGTTTTTATACGTGAAACAAACAAACATATTTCAATGCATTGTTATTCATGATCTTTGTTTGTATCCTTTCATGTTGCATGCATAGTCATTATGTCTTATTGTTAGAACTTCATCTTTCATGCTCATTTTTAGAGTTCTTTGATCCCAGCTTTCAATGCTTGCAAATACTTTGATCAAGATTGTGATGGTCCATGTCACCTCAAAAATTATTCTTTTCTTTTTATCACTTACCTACTTGAGGACGAGCATGAGTTAAGATTGGGGATGTTGATACGTTGCAAACGTATCTATAATTTTTGATGTTACATGCTTGTTTAGTATCTACTTTCTTATGTTTTGTCTACATTTGGAGATACTTTTATGCATTTTCTGGAACTAACCTATTAACAAGATGCCACAGTGCTAGTTGCCCGTTTTCTGCTGTTTTTGGTTCCAGAAAGTCAGAAAATGAATATTCTCGGAATTGGACGGGACAAAAGCCAAAGTCAGTATTTCACGGAGGGGAACACGGAGCCAGAAGACGAGACGGAGAGGGGCCAGGGGCCGGCCACACCATAGGGTGGCGCGGGTCCCCCTGGCCGTGCCACCAGGTGATGTGGGCCCCTTCGGCCTCCACCGACATTGCCTCTTCGCCTATAAGAAGCCTCCCGATGCATAAACCCTAAATAGAACAGCCTCTAGCCACGAAAAGTTCCGCAGCGCCGCCGTCACTGAAGGGGAGATTCGGGGGATAGAAAGTCTCTGTTATGGCACCCTACCGAGACAGGGAAGTACCCCCGGAGCCATCTCCATCGATCTCCACCACCATCTCCATCGCCGTTGCTGATTCCCATGATGATGAGGGAGTAGTTTTTCCTCGAGGCTAAGGGTTCTACCGGTAGCTATGTGTTCATCTCTCTCTCTATGCATGATCATATTGTGATCATGAGCTTCGTAATCAAGTAGATCTACCTTGCTACTCAAGTGCTTTCATAGATCTCTGCTCTCCCCATGTGTGTGAAAGTGATAGCATGCACACCATGATGGCACTTAGGCTAGAGACTACAAATACTTATTATGAGTTATATTTGGAGTTGGATGTCTCTAGGAAATTGTGGTGTTTGTTGGAACCATCTAGTGCTCAAGGTGACAGTGTGGGGTTATCTAGATGGGAAAAGTGAACTTTGAGGTGTGCTGTTATAGCCCTACGATGGATTATAGTGTCCAACCGGAGAGTAGTTCAGAGTAGTATCATAAAGAGAAGATATTTATATGAGAGTGTTCACTAGTGAAAGTATGATCCCTAGGCCTTGTTTCTAAGCATTGAAACACCTATTGCAACTAGACCTGTTACATGTTTGCTTGCTTCCATCTTTATTTCAGTTTGCCTTTAGTCTCTTCCACGCCATCAAGCTATTTTCTGGCACCGTTGTCTTATGTCCATACCACTTGTATTTTACTATCTCTTCGCCGAACTAGTGCACCTATACACCTGACAAGTGTATTGGGTGTGTTGGGGACACAAGAGACTTCTTGTATCTTGATTGCAGCGTTGCTTGAGAGGCATACCTTTGACCACTTCCTCCCTGAGTTCGATAAACCTTGGGTAATCCACTTAAGGGAAACTTGCTGCTGTTCTACAAACCTCTGCACTTGGAGGCCCAACAACTGTCTACAAGAATAGAAGTGCGTAGACATCATCCACCATCACCGTTTTCCGCAAGTTTTCATCATTTGTCTGAGTCCACATAGCATACCTTTGTTGGCATACCATAGACACAGCCTATCTACAGCATCCGTGCCTAGGAACGTACCCACGAGACTAGTTGCTTTTCTCCGACAGGCTGCTCATTAGGGTTTCGAAGTGCAGAAAATTTCGACAGGCAAAACCAGACTATCCGGCCTTTTCACCCCGGACTATCCGGCCTGACCGGAGTCTTCGGCGCATATCAATCGGACTATCCGACCCAGTTTTGTTCTAAGTTGCTGCACTCGTTTGCATTGAGTCATATAGTTGAAAAGAAAGAATCAGTATCAAAAAAAGAAGAGAGAAAGAGAAAAGAGCTACAAGCGTGATAAAAAGAGATATCAAAGTGTGCATTATTGGAGGCCTATTTGATCATAGCACTTGTCGATTGAGCAATCTTGTGCCTGTTTACTTTGAGCTTTTACTAGCGCCTCTCTTGTGCATTGCAATATTCCTTTTCATAAGTTGCTTTGCCACGTTTATCTCCACCGTGTGTGTTTCTTGGGTTTTTATACGATCAACACCAGGACTTGTTTGCGGTGTAGTTAGGATACCATACCTATATCTCCACCATAAATAACATGTGTGCCCTGTGATCGTTCTCTATACCCTTGATATTCACTTTATCACATCAGTGCATCAGTCTTTGATTTCGTTTTGGTAAAGTATCTCTATTCACTTTGGAACGGTAAGATTCGTTTTCTTGTCAGTTGTGAGTGAGTTGTTAGTGTGCCACCCAACAAATTTTGATTTTTTCACTAACCTACTAATCATGTCTTTTAGTGATGATGATGTTGTGTCGCAGAAAAAGAAGGATGAGGAACTTGTTACTTGGCGTGAATATGAGGTATTGAAATCTCACTTGACGCGTGTGTTTACTCACACAACAGATGCCATTGGCAAGAACATCCAGGACGTGCAAGTGGCCATGTACTAGAATGTCAATGCAGTCACTAACATTCAAACACAAGTGACCGCACTCAATACCAATGTCGCAACTTTGCAGCGTTCCATTGATGCCTTAACAGTAGCAATTTAGCAATGACAGGAACACCCACACGATGATGTTTTTGATGACGAGGATGAAGGTAGTGCGGCTGGTGCTGCACCACATCATGGCAGGGGACGTGCCAATCCCCCTGCGCCTGCGCCTACTGCTGCACCTGCTTATGCTCACAGTTTTGCTCCTCTTGGATGTGCTCAACATGTTCCAAACCAAGCCGCTGATGATGGTTTGGGCAAGCCAAAATTCTCGATTCCCAAGTTTGATGGTTCACTTGATCCTGAAGATTACCTTACATGGTAGTTGAAGATTGAGAAGCTTTGGCGATTGTTTGACTATCCAGAAGACAAGAAGGTCAAGGTTGCAGCATCAGAATTTGATGGATATGCTTTGCGCTGTTGGGATGCTATTGTGCAGAATAGAAGGAAGGACAATGAACTTCCTATGATGGATTGGCATGAGATGAAGCGCATCATGAAGGACCATTTTGTACCTACCAACTACTTGCGATCAGTTTTTGATAAGTTGACACAATTGAGGCAAGGAACCATGTCAGTTGATGAGTACTACATGGAGATGGAGATGCTTATGCAGCATGCTAGAGTTCGTGAATCCCTTGAGATGACCATGTAGTGATTCCTCAACAATTTGAAGTTACCAATCAAGAGCATTGTGCGTCATCACAAGTATGAGACTATGAATGAGCTATTGCACCATGCTAGATAGGCCGAATCATAGTTGGCTGAAGAAGCTAAGTCACGTGCGAGGTTTCCGTCTACCTATCGTTTTGCGGCAAGGTCTACACCGCCACCACCTATGGCGCCACCTGCAGCGGCTGCTAGCCACCCTTCACCATCGGCCAAGCCCGCTCCCACGTCTTCTTATGGTTCCAATGCTAGGAAGCATGCGGCTCCTACTGCTAGATCGTGTTCCAATATGTCAACCACGCGTACGCGTGATGTAGAGTGCCATACTTGTGGAGGAAGAGGACACTACAAGAGAGATTGTCCAAATCGCAAGGTGATGTTTGTCAATGAACAAGGAGGGTATGAGAGTGGAGATGATGTTGATACTCATGGTGATGATGGTTATGACAGTGAGGACGATATGGATGCCTTACCTGAGCATGCGCTTACCATAGTGGTCTCTCCATGTATACTTAGTGTGCAGCCTATTGTTGACTCTAAGCGCTGCAACTTGTTCCAAACCAAAACACTCGTTGGACCAAACAAAGCTTGCAAGGTGATCATTGATGGATGTAGCTGCAAAAATCTTGCAAGTACGGAGTTATGTGCCAAGCTGAATTTGACTTATTTACCTCATCCCAAGCCATACTACATACAATGGTTGAGTGACAGTGGTGAGATGAAGGTAAACCATATGGTACGTGTGAATTTTGAAATAGGACCATACAAGGATTCTATTGATTTTGATGTGGTTCCTATGACTATTTGCCATCTATTATTGGGCCGACCTTGGCTTCATGATCGCCATGTGTAACACAATGGTCGTGCCAATACATATCACTTGGAGTTAAGGTCAAGAAGATTAATTTATAGCCAATGACACCACATCAGATTGTGAATGAGTCTTGTCAAAAGATAGAAGTGAACTTGAAGGAAGCACCTATAGATAGGCGAGATAGTGTTGCAACTGTACATGATGTAATAGAGCCCAAAAAAAGTGATATAACGAAAAGTGAGAGAGTGCCTAGTATAGTGATATTAGCCACCAAGGAAAATATGAGAGAGTTTTGTGAGGATCCTACAACCATGCCACTTGTGCTCATGTAATAGAGCCCCAAAAGAGTATTGGTTTCTAATGACATGACCCCTATTTCTCTTGGTGTATCTACTGTTTTGCAGGATTTTAGCGATGTGTTTCCAGAAGATGTACCAGCAGGATTGCCTCCATTGCGTGGCATTGAGCATCAAATCGACTTGATTCCTGGTGCCACATTACCAAACCGTGCACCCTACAGGACCAACCCTGAAGAAACAAAGGAGATACAGAAACAAGTACAGGCGTTGCTAGATAAAGGGTACATTCGTGTTTCTCTTTGCCCTTGTGTTGTTCCTGTTATTTTAGTGCCTAAGAAAGATGGTACATGGCGCATGTGTGTAGATTGTAGAGCTATTAATAACATCACTATTCGACATTGTCATCCTATTCCACTCTTAGAGGATATGCTAGATGAATTGAGTGGTGCTGCTATTTTCTCTAAGATTGATTTGCGTAGTGGTTATCATCAAATTAGGATGAAAGAAGGAGATGAATGGAAAAATGCTTTCAAAACAAAATTTGGTTTGTATGGGTGGTTAGTTATGCCGTTTGGTCTTACTAATGCACCTAGTACTTTCACGAGATTAATGAATCATGTTTTGAGAGAATTTATTGGTTGTTTTGTGGTTGTTTATTTTGATGATATACTTACCTATAGCCACAACGAAACTGAACATTGTAATCATATCCGACAAGTTTTGCAAGTGTTGTGTGATAATAAATTGTATGCTAATCTTTAGAAGTACACATTTGCAAAAGATAAGGTCATATTTCTAGGATTTGTTGTATCTAAGCATGGGGTAGAGGTAGATCAATCTAAAATTGAATCAATTCAGAAATGGCCTATTCCCATGAATGTGAGTCAAGTGCATAGTTTCCATGGCTTAGCTGGTGTCTACAGGAGCTTTGTGAATGATTTTAGCACTATTGCTACATCATTGAATGATTTGACTAAGAAAGGTGTGCCATTTGTGTGGGGCACAACCTAGGATATTGCATTTGATACATTGAAACGTTTGCTTACTTCTGCACCATTACTTGCATTACCTTATTTTTCGAAGCAATTTGAAGTTGAATGTGATGCTAGTGGTATAGGTGTTGGTGGCGTTTTGATGCAAGAGGGTCACCCTATAGCATATTTTTCTAAGAAACTTACTGGTGCTCGATTGAACTATCCTATTTATGATAAATAATTGTATGCACTTGTTAGAGTACTTGAAGTTTGGCAACATTATTTTTGGCCAAAATAATTTATCATACATTCTGATCATGAAGCATTGAAGTATTTGAAAGCTCAATCAAACTTGCATAGAAGATTAGCTAAGTGGGTTGAGTTTATTGAATCTTTTCCGTACATCATTAAGTATAACAAGGGAAAAGAGAATGTAGTTGTTGATGCTTTGTCTAGGAAGAACATGTTATTAACTAATCTTGATATTAAAATTCCTGGATTAGAGAGTATTTGTGCACTTTATGCAACTGGCCATGATTTTGCTAAACCATATAGTTTGTGTGCTCTAAAAAACGCATGGGATAAGTATCATATACATGATGGATATTTGTTTAGAGCTAACAAACTATGCATTCCAGAATTGTTGTTGCGTTTGTTCTTACTGCCGGAATCACATGCTGGTGGTTTGATGGGTCACTTTGGGCGTGAGAAGACATTGATCATGCTCGCTAATCATTTTTACTAGCCCAAGATGAGGCGTGATGTCTAAAGGTTTGTGAGCCGTTGTATTGCATGCCACAAGTCAAAATCTAAGCTGCAGCCCCATGGTCTGTATACACCTCTCTCTGCACCTACTACGCCGTGGGAAGACATTAGTATGGATTTTGTACTAGGTCTACCTAAAACACAGAGAGGTTATGATTCTATATTTGTGGTAGTGGATAGGTTCTCTAAGATGGCTCATTTTATTGCCTGCCACAAAAGTGACGATGCGTCGCATGTTGCTAACCTGTTTTTCAGGGACCTCATGAGATTACATGGAGTACCCAAGATGATTGTTTCTGATTGTGATGTGAAGTTCATGAGCTACTTTTGGAAGACCTTATGGGGGAAGCTGGGAACAAAGTTGTTGTTCAGTACTACATGTCATCCCCAAACAGATGGTCAAACGGAGGTGGTGAATCAAACATTATCACAGTTGCTGAGGACTATGCTAAAGAAGAATCTGCGGGAGTGGGAAGAGTGTTTGCCACATGTTGAGTTTGCATACAAAATGGCTGTGCATTCGACTACTCATCTTTGTCCTTTTGAGGTGGTGTATGGCTTCAAGCCATTAACGCCACTTGATTTGTTGCCTTTGCCATTACATGAGAGAGTTGATATGGAGGCATCAAAACATGCTGAATACATGAAGAAGATTCATGAGAAGACTCGAGAGGCTATTGAGAAGAAAGGCAAGAACATTGCTGCTGCACGAAATCAAGCAAGGAAGGAAGTATTGTTCAAGCCTAGTGACATGGTATGGGTGCATCTACTCAAGGATAGGTTCCACTACTTTGAAAGTCAAAATTGAAGCCACATGGTGCTGGTCCTTACAAGGTGTTAGCCAAGATTAATGATAATGCCTACTCGATCGATATACCTATTGAGGAGTTTGGTGGAGTTAGCAGCAGCTTCAATGTTGCTGATTTATCACCATATGATGGAGACGACCTTGGAGAATCGAGGTCGACGCCTTTTGAAGGGGGGAGATGATGAGGACATCCCTACAATTACACCTACCCCAATGACTACTTAAGATGCTCCAACTGTTGCAAGATAGGATCAGTCCAATGCGATTAGAATTGGACCTATTACAAGAGCTCGTGCTAAGCTACTTGAACAACAGGTGAATTCACTCCTAAACGAATCTGGTACTTTAATTAATGAGAACTTTATACTGCCTAAGTCTACGCACTTATGTATGATCAGGTTCGTTGGAGATTCAAGCATAGCGTGAGCAGGAGAAGGGCTACCAGAGAGGCCTAACATGATGATCGCCTAAGGATGCGCGAGGGAGGAGTAGGAGGAAGGCGCAAGAGAAGATCATCAAGATGAAGGCAACAAGATCTACCACGACCGGAGTGTCTGACCGAATCCACCCGGACTGTCCAGCCTGGTCGAGAGACGAACTGGTGCAGACATTCTGTGTGCCAGTTCGGACACTACCCGGACACCACCCGGAAACTTTGAAGTTTCGTGCCCGACCGGATTGTCCGGCACACTCCACCCGGAGTGTCCGGCCGATATCGACCGGAGTGTCCACCCGTCGACCGAATCTGGTCCGAGTCGGTTTGTATCAGTCTGAGTCGTACGCGTTTAGTTTCGGATTCTGGCCGCCCCAGGCGGCCCTTATAACCCTTGGGACGACCCATAGTTAGGGTTTAGACCATGTTTAAACTATTTTGGAGTTGTTTGTTTCAAAGAACCTCTAGAATTACCCTGTGATCGAATTATACTACTACAATTGAGTGTGATTTTTTGTTCCATTAGGAATTAGTAGATTGCAAACTACCATTCGTGGTCGACGGCTACGTGAGCAAGAGCGTGGTGTTGTGAATATCCCATAAGGTTCGAGGGCTGCTGCATTGGCATCAGGGATCGAGCAGGTGAGATCATAGCTACACGCTAGTTATCTATCATCCACCACCATCATCGACAAGTGCTTGCTGAGAAGATCGGGCCACCCCATATCATAGATGGGGAGGAGCAGAAGGCTAGGCAGCGCCCTGAGATGGATCTGGAGGGGCTAGGGAGGTGGTGCTGGGAAGATAAGGATAGGGGAGGGAGTTAGTGCTCGGGTTAGGTTTTGCTAAAAAGGTAACTCGGGTTAGCTCTCTCTCTCTTCTCTCTCTCTCTTCTCTCTCTCTCTCTCTTGGGTATGTGGGGCAGAGGGCGACCAAGGTAGTTGGGAGGGGACCAGGTTAGAGGCCAGGCGGGTGCGGGTTGGTGAGCATCTTGCTTAGCAAGAAAGAGAGGGAAGAGGGGCACAACTACACTAGGTTAGGGATGGGTAGCTGTACGAGTTCTGCATATGAAAACAACAAGATTTTACTCTACGCCCCTGAACCCCTGATGTTGCCAGGACCTATCTATTAGTAATGCAGTACGGGAGGGGCTTTTCGCGAACTTATCCTTGAAGACCGAAAAGCATTGTCAATGCTCAGGAGAACGTGGTTGATGTAGACAAGTCGAAGCCGACCTCAAGGTCGTGATGAAGTCCTTACGATCATGCGGATCCAATGACTTGAGTGCCTCAAGTGTGACACCTCGCGGGGAGTTAGACATGTCCGGTGCCTGACGATGACTCCCGCTTCCCCGATCCAGCAGTAGTTGCGGAAGTAGAGCTCCTAGATCCTAGATCCGCGGTGAAGATGTCTCTCGTTCGTGCAGTCCGAACTTGGGACCACGGTCACGAGAGAGAGAGAGAGAATATCAATTGGAGGTCTCCCCAAAAGTGAGTAAACCTTTATTTAATATTGTGTGTATTTATCTGGCCAAATACCCCCACTATATATAGGGGGAGGGGAGGTACTACCTCCCTAAAAGTCCCGGGGTGGGACTAAAGGAGAGGAGAGGGGGAGGGGGAGGCGCCGCCGGCCACCCCCATGGGCCCCACAGGGGGGGCTGGCCCACTAGGGCGCCGACCACCCCCTTGGCCCCTTTCTCCTCCCACCTTTCCCTAATGGGCCCTCTTCCCTCCGGAATTGGCCCATTAAGCCTTTTGACCATTTAATTGATTTTCTCTTTTATTAAATAATTATGAATAAATGATTAAATCAATATTTAACATTCATTCACATATTATTCAATCTCCGTGGCTATGGAACACCTTCCACCTCCACTCCGGACTTCCTCCGGAGTTACAGAAACCCTTCTGGTTTTCTCTCTACTATTCTTCGGTGATTCTATCGATCCTATAAACACTCTCTAAGCATCATCAAACCCTTAAGAGTGATACCCCACGGTTCGGGAACACTCCAGACATGGTCGGCACACTCCTGAACCAATGATCGATAGAGGGACCTGGATGGCCATGTGACCCCTGTGCATTCCATGAAGATCTTTCGTTGTTTGAACCGGGATAGTCGGGTCTTATTCCCTTTGTCTCTCGACACTCGCATTGCCCGAGATCTGATCAATGACATCACCATGTCGTGTTCGATCTCGTTACAGAACAATTCTGCTTGACTCGTTCGACAAGTGATATCCCTGTGATCAAATCACACATTGCACAACTATTGGATATAACTTCTACGAGTAGGCCCTTGAGTATCTTTCCGTCACGTGGACAAACAAATCTCGCTCTTGGCATATATTGCCTCTACGGTTCCTCCGAATACCTGAAGACACCTTTATTTTCATCGTATTACCAAGTGACGTTTGATGCTATCTAAGCACTCTCGGGAGACAGTGATTGATATAGCCTCACGGTCTAAGGAATAGTCTACAAGGATTCATTTGTAATCATCGTAACTTGAACTTCGTGACATGATCGGGTCACGATGTTTAGGTTGGGTATTGGTTCATCATCTCATTCCCAGAATGAGTTGACTCCATTTCCAACTAGCATAAATGCCACATGATCAGGAAACTTGATCATCTGTTGACCAATGAACCAGTGACTAGAGTTTCACTAGGAACCCCTGGTTGTTTATATATCACACATGTGTTGATGTTTTCTCTCAATACAGTTATAGCATGATATAAAACTTAATCATAAACTTTATGAAATATGATAATAATCCTTATTATTATTTGTCTCTAGGGCATATTTCCAAGAGTCTCCCACTTGAACTAGAGTACAAATAAACTAGCGGCATTTGTTCTTAATCATTGTCACCATATATCCGGTACCCTGAACATGCCTGCTCATGGAAGAGGTTGAGTCTTGGTCCTATACTTTACAGTCCCAAATCCTTTGCAACTTACTAATGTCACCTTGATTGACATTAATACTTTATCATCACATGATAACATCTGTGTGTATGTATCATTGCTATGACAGGAGAACGAGGCCGGATTCCAGGATCCTACAGTGACTTTAGATCAACCTTGAGGGATTTCTCATGGGCACTGTGCCCTGGGACACATCATTCTACGTTAAACGTGAACTAGCCCCGCCATAACATTATACAACAGTTTAGATGGTACCCTTATCTATTATTATAAATGTATCCATCGAAATGCTAGTGCACCCTATGCAACTTTTGATGTTTTTGTTCACCTTGCTTCCTACTTGACTTTAGTCAGTATTACGGGAGTTTCCAACATATTTCCTTATAACATAACCCTTTATGTTTTAAGATATGTCATCCTTTATGGATTTGGAAAATATGTTTGCAGTTCTCTATTAGACACTATAGACAAACTTAGCTCAACGTTCTGTGATTCAAACTTAATCACTTTTAAACATTCCTTATTGCATCATATATTATGTTAAGTTATCATCATGGTTTTCTAAGATAGAACCTATGTCTCAACATAGTGGATGTTCATCATCCTTTTCTTTCTTTTAACCATTGATGTTAAACTTAATACTATTCCTAACTTGAGTTATTTAGGACTAGTTCCTTAATTAACTTCTATTCGGAAACCCTTTTCAGAATCCCTTAAGGAATACTACATAATATCATAATACACTTATTATCAACTTCTACCCCTTATAAATCATTATTTATCGGTACTTGTGCTTTTATTCTTAACACACTTAAGAATCACTCCTATAAGATCCCACTCAAAATATGTTCCTAACATATTTGGATATGAGTCACTACTCTTACTCAAACCATGTTCCTACATATTTGAATTTGAGACTTATATTGCTCCCACTCAAAAATATGTCATTCACATATTGTTTTAGGAAGACTTTTATAGCTCGCACTCAATCTCATACAAATTGCATATCCACTCACTATTTTGAACAACTTCAAAATTCTTTGATCAAATATCAAACTTGGAGATTTACTATGAGATAGTAGTACTTTACTAGTTTTAAATCCACTAGACATTCACACTTGAATCAAACTCATTTGAATTTATCCAATACTTGACAAATTGTGCTTTTGTCATTTACCCCATTTTCCACTATGGCTTTGCAGTCATTTGGGAAAATTCCAAGTAACTCCTTTACTTGTTAGATTCAACAACGAATTGCTATCTAATCTCAGGGGAATTTTTCTTCTAGGATTTCTCATAATTCTAGTTTACCATTATTTCCTTAGTAGTTCGTAGGTATGTCATATTCCGAGAATCATGACAAATGATTCACACATGTCTCCATACAAGATATGGGTTACATTTTGAATCCTACTTTATGTAGTGATAACATTAGTGGGGAAAACACAATGATCATTATCATTGATTCTTTCCTTTTTGAAGAGAATCATTTAGGAACGTTTTTTGTTGCGCTTCTCAACACTCTAATGCAGGGTTTTGAATCCTCATCGTGTTTTCACTATCTTCCATTTGCTCCATAATCAAGAAATATCACCGAATGCGAACTTTCTCAAGAATGCACCAAAATCCAAGCAATACTAGTTTTGCTTCTCTTTTGGCTTCAGCTATGGATTTCGTATTCAAAGTTTCCAATGAATACTCTACAAGGACGTATTCGCTATTGTTTTGGTTATATATAATAACCCCAAAACTTTTGCGACGATCCATACTAGAGATGGCGCTGATCTCACGAATCCAGATGGTTCACCATGTATTCTAATTGAGTGTTAACTATTTCTAACTAATGGTCTCTACATCTACACTACAACGATTTATTTGGTGCCATCTATTCACCCATTTTGATATCTAATATCACATTGTGATGCTTTGCATTTTGACGTTTCAAACGCATTGCATTCCACAATTTCTTTTATGCCATTCTTATAAAGCCGAATTTCATTACTATTGATCAAATCGTAGTAATTAGATTCACTTTTATATTTAATACCCTTTGTTTGATGAAACACTTTGATCGTATAAAATAGTTTCATACTCATGTTTCCTTTGGTAAACTTCTTTACACATTTAAACAATCGTATAATGATAATCACCATTTTGGTAAAACACAATACATCGAATATGCATTTACTTTCAACAATTCATTAAAACACTTTGTATTCAAGTAATACACAGTGTTCAAGTTATTTTGCCAAACTTAGGCATGATTCATATGTGATAAGAAATCGAATGTATTTCACATATTATCAACATAACTTTGAATTTAAAAATGGTTTCATTCATTAATGAATATATCATTATGTTGGGTATTTTTCAAAGGCATTTCAATATTTAACAAATTTTTATGTATTATCAATTAGTTGCAAACAACAAGGATAATTTACACGTAATCGAACAAGATAAGAACACAAATAGAAATCATTCATAAAAGCGGAACAACTGTTTGTTACAAACTCATATGAATAACCGTCTCACAAAGTTTGAATCATACTAAAGAAGTTCACAATCTTTTGATTACAATAATCATCCTAAACATAAAATAAATGATAAATGTTGAGGGAGAGTGTCGTTGGCCATCATCATCATGCTCGCCATCAACACACAACGTCACCTCCTCTCCAGCAAGCACCTCTCATGCAAAAGGACCTGTTTTCAGTAAAACAGAACAAGTATCAAATATACTTAACACTGCAAATGTGTTTGCAAGATTATAACATTTATAAAATTGTATTTCAAATATATACCTTTGTCATTGATGACCTCAGCGACAACGCTTTCAACCATCACATTCCTGAGATGTGATATAAACCTGTAGAAATCCTGTGTTTCCGTGTCGCCTCTCATAATGCAAGTCCTGACTTGTGCTTGGTAGCTTGGTGGCAGCGACCGTAGCACAACGCCATTTGCAAAGAGCCCGTCATCCAGCTATCCAGGAAGTATGCAAGCCTCATGTATGCATCATGCATGCGCTCCAAGTGGTCGTCAAGTGATGAGTTCTCCTCCATCTTAATGGAGAGGAAGTATCCCATCAGCTCATGCTCCCATATGCGTGCTTGTTCCACTAAATGTGTCCTAAGTTCTAGCATTACCGTACGAGGATCGACATTACCCATGATAGGCCATAGCTCGTCCACCATTCTGAAACGCATTGTAACTGAAATGAAGGAGGCCATCTCCCGACGGTAATAGCGGTCTTCCCGCTGCTCTGGGATCTCTATATCACCGGGCTGATCCAAATCCATCTCGTTGAGTATGTATTCGACCATGTTATTCTCGCTAAGGAGAACGTGGAGACGCACAACCCATATAGAGAAGTTTGATCCGTCTAACATGTGCTTCTCTCCTTCTAACCAACCAATTGTCAACAGGATAGGTTGCATCGGGGAAAACCTTTTCTACATTTATAATTGCAAAAGGAATTTAGACTAAGTTTATAATTAAATAAGTTAATAATAACTCCACTCAGAAACACCTATCCCCTAAAGGGTTTCTAGTGATAACACAACCCCTTTTCCCCACATCTCCCCTGATCATCATGGCCATCAACGTGGGTTCTAGGGTGGACGCCAAACGTCGGTCACATCATTCATGCGACTCGTGCTCGATCTTTCGACCATCCGCGTTCTGAGGACACGTCTCTGTAATGTGCTAGGCTCGCCAACTCAACCTTAGTGTATTCTCTGTGCAAGATGGCTTACACCCACTATATGCGAACGTAGATATGTATGACACCCGCTCATCACGGCTTGCCTCATACCGAAGAACTTTCCTGGTGGTCCGCACTAAGGGGGAACACAATCATTGGTAACTTTAACAGGGATCATCTTATTAGGCTACCGTTGAGTATCTAATACTAGCACACAATAATATATACAAACAATAACATTGAATGTAAATGCGATGTGATATGGTCCTTCACGTCGTGATCTCCATCCGTCGTCACCGGATTCCGCCGCCAGAGTTCTGGCGCCGTAGACACCAGGGTACCGGTGTCTTTCTGGCATGGTAGTCTATCACCTCCGTGACTATCTACTACTACGTAACATAAGGTAATCACTTTACCTTTGCCACAACCATATCACAAAGCAACGCCCCCTGCAAAACAAAGTTAGACGCCTCTACTTTATCTTTGCATATTTTACGTGACTGAATGGGCTTTCGCACAAGAACCGTTCTTACCTACGAACTGTCACCACAACGCTGATCAAGTTGTTGCCTATACTACACCCCTTTGGGGGCCTTCCGTTGCAAATGGCATACAAACTAATGCGAGAGAGACAAACACCACCAAAGCCACTTTATACGGTACAAGCTGTATGTCAAGCGTGGACCAGTCTCGCGAATGAACGCGTAAAGTCGGTTGGGGGTCGCTTCATCAAGCATTGCTGCGGTATACACAAGTACACGTGGGAGGGTAACAACTAAAAGATCAATGCCCACACGCTACATCTCGTGTGTTCTACCCGAACTAGCATTACTACGCATAGATCTAGCTCTTTTTTTGAGGTGAAACAGTAGGGAGAATCCCCACTGCAATTTTTATTATAAGGTATGAGTATGTTACAAAGATAAAATACAAATAGTCTATTGATCTAAGGCAGATCAAAACAAGAAGATAAAGCCACCTCTAAAGTGGGCAAAATCTACTCTACCCCTGATCTAATTGTTGATTCAGCCAGGTTTTGAATTTCTCCTTGTATTTTCTTTTGATTCTGAACTGTATCCATCTCATCTCTTGATAGAAAATTGCTTTCCATCTTTCTAGTGTGGGACTTTTGTCATTAAATATCTTCTCATTTCTACATATCCATATACCCCAAGTAGCCATGACAATGATTTCCATTGCAAAAGGCAGATGTAGTTTTTCTTTGATGTCTGAAATAGCTTCCAATCCTGATAAGTTTGCAGTTCTGTTTCTATAAATATGGTCCCAGCATTTGTTTGCAAAAGGACATTCCCAGAATAAATGGTTAACTGATTCTTCCAAGTAACAGTTGGAAGTTACACAGTTGTAGTCAGGCAGGATGAACTGTTTTCTTTTCAGAAGATTCCTTGTATTCAGTCTGTCCAAAAGCAAAAGCCAGAAGAAGAATTTGTGTTTATTTTGGCAAGAGGATGTCCATAACCAAGAGAAGTGTGGTGGTGATGGGAGTAGCCAATCATGGATGAGTAGGCCTTTTTTACTTCAAATTTATCTGACCCCCAAATATAGCTCCAGTTATCATGGATATCCCCATGAGTGGTTGGCATGATTTCCTATCATCTTTCTTTGATGATTAAAAACTCAGAGTAGGCTTGTTGAGAAAGAGGTAGGTGAAAATTTTCCTCCAAGAAATCAGCATGTAAGAAGTCATGTACACTGATATTTGAAGACTTAGCATAGGACAGAAGATGTGGAAATTTATTCATAAAGCACTCATCTTGCCAAAGGTCGGACCAAAAATAGGCAGACTTTCCTGAATTCAGATTGCACTTAGCCATGCCTTTAAAATTATCAATTAACTTGATATGAGATTTCCACCCGAATGATCCTTCCATGCTTCTTCCAGGTAATTTTCCATTTTTGTAGTAGGTTTCTGATACATTGCAAATGTATCTATAATTTTTGATGTTCCATGCTTGGTTTTATCCACTTTCTTGTGTTTTGTTCCAACTTTGGAGTACTTTTCATATGATTTCTTGGACTAACCTATTAACAAGAGCCATAGTGCCAGCTGCCTATTTTCTGCTGTTTTTGGTTCCAGGAAAGTCAGAAAATGAATATTCTCAAAATTGGACGGGACAAAATCCAAAGTGCCTATTTTTCTGGATGTCATCAAGTGCCAGAATACGAGACGGAGAAGGGACAGAGGGCAGCCACACCACCTGGCCGTGAGGCCATTCCTGGCCCGCGCCAGGGGGTGGTCTAGCCGCTCCCGACACCACCTCGGCCTCTCCTTCCGCCTATATATTTCCCTCGGGACGAAAACCCTAAGTACCCGACCAAAAATCCACGAAAGAGTATGTAGCCGCCGTCATCTCCATCCCTAGATCGGGAGGGATCTGAAGCTCTTCCCGGCATCCTGCCGGAGAGGGGAATTCACCCTGGAGGTCTTCTTCATCACCATGCAAGCCTCCGGTGTGATGCGTGAGTAGTTCATCCTTGGACTACGGATCCATGTAGTAGCTAGATGGCTGGTTCTCCTCCTTTGTGCTTTCATGTTTAGATCTTGTGAGCTCTGTTCATGATCAAGATCATCTATTTGTAATTCTACATGTTGTGTAAGCGGGGATCCGATGGATATTGAGATGCTATTTCAGATTGATTATTGATTCTATCATGTCTTTGTTATTTGAGATCTTGCATGCTTTCCGTTGTTAGTAGCTATCTTGGCCAAGTAGATGCTAGCAACTCCAAGAGTTAGTATTTATGCTCGATAGTGGGTTCATGGCTCTGGTAATCTGGGGAAGTGACAGAAATCTCTAAGGTACTAGATGTGATGTTGCTACTAGGGAGAAAACAACAATCCTTTGTTCATAGAACAATCGTATTGTTTACATTACACGCAGTTCGTAAAGAAATAATTTGTTGCTTGCAACTTAATACTGGAGGGGGTTCAGATGATAACTTGAAGGTGGATTATTAGTCATAGATGCAGTTGGATGGCGGTCTATGTATTATGTTGTAATTCCCAATCAAGTCTCAGAGGAGTCAAGATGATTAGTATATGCATGTATTGCTTTCTCGGTGTTTGTCAATTGCCCCGCTGTAATTTGTTCACCTAGCGTGTTATCTATCTAAGGAGAGCCACCTCTAGTGAACTATGGATCCCGGTCCTTTTTCTTTACATACATTCTATAAACTATTTCTGTTTTGTGTTTACTTTCTACAAACTTTTACTTCTTTCCATTCGATACGTTTAATCCTTTGTTTTCCAGAAAACACGGTGAGATTGACAACCTCATCGCAAGTTGGGGACAAAGTTTTGTGGTTGTGTTGTGCAGGTCTCCACGTTGCTACTAGCACCGGTAGTGCGCCCTGCCAAAGCTCAGCTAGTAACACCTTTGGGGTGTTTCCTTGCTCCTACTGGTTCGATTAAACCTTGGTTTCATAACTGAGGGAAAACTTACTGCTGTGCTCATCATACCTTCCTCTTGGGGTTCCCAACGAGCTCTATGTCGAAAGTCGAGCGCATCAAGATCTTTTCTGGCGCCGTTGCCGGGGACTGAAGAACAAGAAGAAGCTCCCACGTCAACTACGCACCAGATCTTTTCTGGCGCTGTTGCCGGGGAGTCAAGGACATCTTCACAAGGGGAGTCCCTCATAACCAATCTCTTTACTTTGTTTTTTTTGTTTTGCTTAGTTTTCTTTTTTTCCTTGTTTGCTTGTTTTGTTCTTCAAAAACACAAAAAAATTAGTTTTACTTGTTTGCTTTCTTATTTGAAAACCCAAAAAAATGACTACTCTTGAAAACACTAAGTTGTGTGACTTCACTAGCACCAACAACAATGATTTTATGAGCACACCTATTGCTCCACCTGTGGCTGAAAATACTTTCTTTCAGATAAAACCTGCTTTACTCAATCTTGTTATGAGAGAGCAATTTTCTGGTATTGGTAATGAAGATGCTGCTTCCCATCTAAATAACTTTGTTGAACTTTGTGAGATGCAAAAGCATAGGGATATAGATGGTGATATTATTAAGCTGAAATTGTTTCCTTTATCTTTGAGAGGAAAAGCTAAAGAATGGTTGAATTCCTTAACTAGGAATAGTATTTATTCTTGGACTAAATGCAAAGATGCTTTTATTGGAAAATACTATCCTCCTGCTAAGATTATATCCATGAGAAGTGAAATAATGAAGTTTAAACAACTTCATAATGAGCATGTTGCTCAAGCTTGGGAAAGAATGAAATCTTTGGTAAAGAATTGTCCCACTCATGGACTGACTGCTTGGATGATCATCCAAACTTTTTATGTAGGATTGAACTATTCTTCAAGGAACCTATTGGATTCAGCTGCTGGAGGTACCTTTATGACCATCACTTTGGGTGCTGCAACAAAACTTTTGGACAATATGATGGTTAATTATTCTAAATGGCATACTGAGAGAGCTCCCCAAGGTAAGAAGGTAAATTCTGTTGAGGAAACCTCCTCCTTGAGTGATAAAATTGATATTATTATGTCTATGCTTGTTAATGGGAAAGCCCATATTGATCCAAATAATGTTCCTTTAGCCTCTTTGGTTGCTCAAGAAGAGCAAGTTGATGTGAACTTCATAAGAAATAACAATTTTGGCAACAATGCTTATGGTAATAATGCCTATAGGAACAATTTTGGTAACAACAATTACAAGCCATATCCTCCCAACAATGGTAATGCTTATGGAAATACTTACAACAATAATAAGAGTGCTCCCTCTGAACTTGAAGTTATGCTTAATGAGTTTATTAGTAAACAAACTGCTTTCAATAAAACTATTGAGGAAAAACTCTCTAATGCTGAAAGAAATATAGCATCTTTGGCTGAAGCCTAATCTACTTTGAATAAAATGGCTGCTAAACCTAAAACTAATGAGAATCCCTTTGCAGCTACTAATGCCATACAAGTAAGAATTGATGAAAATGTTAGGCTATTAGTTGAATTACATGCTAAGTGGGAAAGAGAAGATGAAATTGCTAGAAACATTAGTGTTTCTACTATTACCACCACTAGTGTTGAGGCTAGTAATAGTTCTACTACTTTAGATGATAAAGTTGATTTTGATCTTGATGGTTGCAATATCTCTGAAGTTATTAAGTTCCTACAAAAGCTTGCTAAAAGTCCTAATGCTAGTGATATGAACATGGCTTTTACAAAACACATTACTGATGCTCTCATAAAGATTAAAGAAGAAAAGATGAAACATAAAGCTTCTATTCCTATAAAGCAAGAAGATGGTTGGGAACCAATCATTAATATGAAAGTGAATGACTTTGATTTAAAAGCTTTGTGTGATCTTGATAGTAGTGTTTCTATTATGCCTAGAAGGATTTATGATATGCTTGATTTGCCTCCTCTTGAAGATTGTTATTTGAATGTCCCACTTGATGCTAATGCTAAAAAGAAACTCATGGGGAGTCTTAATGATGTCCTTATTATGGTTAACGATTCTTATGTCCCCGTTGATTTCTATGTTTTGGATGTTGAATACAATGCTTCTTGTCCTATTACTTTGGGAAGACCTTTTCTTAGAACTGTTGGTGCCATCATTGATATGAAAGAAGGCACCATTAAATATCAACTCCCACTCAATAAAGGTATAGAACACTTCCCTAAAAAGAGAGAAAATATTTCTTTTGCTTCTCCTATGAAAACAAAATTTTGTCTTAATGCTTCTTCATTTGAGAACACTTGATTCTTTCTTTGCTTCTTATGCCTAACTTAAAGGCGTTAAAGAAAAGTACTTATTAGGAGATAACCCAAAAGTTTTAGATGAGTCTTGGAAGTTATTTCCTCTGTAATAACCTTTCCTTATCCTTTTTATTTGCTTTTTGTGCCAATAGTAACCTCTAATGAGAGAGAAGTAATGATTGGGAAAGTTGTTGTCCCGAAACAGATTTCTGTTCTTCACCATAAAAATTTGGGAGAGAGCTCTGTATGTCGGATTGAGCTGTAATGTTTTGTGCTTCTGCCCCAGGTTGTTATTTAACTTTCGTTAGTTCAACACTTTTTGATTGAGAAACATAAGGTCTTCGAAAAAAATTCGTCTTTACCTGCTGGTCTGTTTTGACAGATTTCTGCCATTTTCTGCATTTGCTTCTTGTTAGTTCCTTCTTGAGTTCTTTTGGGGAATTGAGCTTTTTGAGGGAAGTGCTACAGTAGCTAGTGTTCTAATGGAAGTTTATTTGGTGTTAGAACTGAACGTTAAGACTTATTTATCTTAAGTGCACTAATGTTGCTAATGAGATTGTGTGAAGTTTTGTATGAAGGAAAATTTTCAGGTGTATGGAAGGAATGAGTAATGAGATGAAGGATGGACTAAAGCTCAAGCTTGGGGATGCCACGCGTGTCACCCCAAGAAATATCCAAGAAGTACAAGCGTCAAAGCTTGGGGATGCCCAAGGCATCCCCTTCTTCATCAATAAAAATCCCAGGTTTCTTCCAAACGCTTCATTTTTATTGTTTCATGCACAATTGTGTTGTTCTTGGAGCGTCTTCTTTTTCGTTTTTGTTTTGGTTGTTAGTTTTCTTGGTTTGCTTAGTTTTCTGAATAAATTGGTTGGACCCCCTCTTTCATACATTTGGTTTGCAAATAGTTTGGTTTGGTTTGGAAAAGAGTAGGAAAGTTCATGCTTCTGTGGTAAAAAGAGCTTGTTTTTGACTGGCCTATGCTTTGTCATGCCATGCTTGATATTGTTTTGGCTTTATGCTTAGTATTCTTTACTGTAGCATGAATTGTTATAAACAATTGAGATTACTTAATGTGCCTTGGATGAATCATGCGTTGTTTTAGCATATTAAAGCATAGTATAGTGTTATTCTCCTTTGATGCTTTATTTGGGTTGAGTTGGCGCATGCTCACACCATGTTATGACAATCTCAAGCCACCATAGCCTTTATGATCCTTTAGTTTTCAACTTGTAGTATCACTTTATGCTTTGATCAATGATGTTTTGTTGCTCTGCATGATTATGGCCATTATTGCTCTCTTAGTTTGTCGCTCCCAGTCTTTTGCTAGCCTCCACAACAAAGTATGAGTTCCACTCATGCATCCAACTCCCTAAACCAAGTTATTCCAAAGAGTCCACCATACGTACCTACTAGCTTTTGCTATTCCAAGTATATTCGTGCTTTTGTTTACCTTCCACTTGTTATGAGAAAACTAGTGATTAAAGCTCTCACGAACTTGATGGCACACTTTACTTTTTGCCTCTAATAAACTTGAACCATTGGGTCCTTCTTTGTTGCATATATGCTTGCGCTTTATAAGTTGAAATTAGCAGAACCATGTACCATGGGGAACGCTTTCAACATTGCACTTGTACTTTGTACCCCGTTGATATCATGTTCTTTTGCTTACGGATCCCGGCGGTGTGAAATAAAAGTGGAACTTGTAAGATCATGGAGTTTGTATGTGTGTTAGAGAAACGCCTGGGCCGCTAGCCTAAGCCATGCCTAATCATGTTGGAAACTTGCAGCATCACCATAATGAGTACTCTATGAAGCATCCTCAATAAAAACCTATGCAAATAGCAAATAAAAAGATCACTGAGATGCTCATTGTCTGCTTGCCTTGTCATTTTGATTATGGGAAAGCTCCCATATCATGTGCAAGGGGTACCCCGTTGGCGGTTCTTAATGATAAACATATACTTACAATGACAAGAGCTTACTCGTGACTAAAGTTGAGTAGCATGAGGATCGGTCTTTGTAAGTAAGGGGCATGAGATTTCGGTTTATAACTTGTCAAGCATATCCTCTTAGTTGTGTCACTTTAACCTTAATCACCTTCAAGATGCTTATGATAGGGGCAATGAGAGCTGAAAACTACAAGTACCATAATTTTTGGAAGCTCTTTATGAGACTTCAATCCCTACTTCCTTTTACAAAAGGCCTTTCTTCCACCATTATATTGAGTCTCCACATTCTATCTTTATGCACCTACTTTGAGAGCATAGTGGCCATTCTTAGTTCTTTGTGCATTGTCCCAAGACTATTTGATTGATGCATAACCTGTTATTGCTTGTTTTAAACTATTGTATCTAGTCACTCTTACGAACTTTGAAGGTGTCCTATGCATTTATATTTGCTACTCTATTGAGGGACAAGCTGAATACTACTATGCTATGTTTTCTTTATGTGAAACAAACAAACGTCTTGCAAAGCATTGTTATTCATGAATCTTTTGTTTGTGCCTTTTCATGTTGCATCATAGTTTCTTTGCTTATTGCCAGAACTTTGTCTTTCATGTTATGATTGAAGTACTATGATCCCAGCTTTGAATGTTTTGCAAATACTTTGATCAAGTCTTTGATGGTGCATGTCACCTCAAAAATTATTCTTTCTTTTTATCACTTACCTACTCAAGGATGAGCAGGAGTTAAGCTTGGGGATGTTGATACATTGCAAATGTATCTATACTTTTTGAGGTTCCATGCTTGGTTTTATCCACTTTCTTGTGTTTTGTTCCAACTTTGGAGTATTTTTCATATGATTTCTTGGACTAACCTATTAACAAGAGCCACAGTGCCAGCTCCCTGTTTTCTGCTGTTTTTGGTTCTAGGAAAGTCAGAAAATGAATATTCTCGGAATTGGACGGGACAAAAGCCAAAGTGCCTATTTTTCCGGATGTCATCAAGTGCCAGAATACGAGACGGAGAAGGGCCAGAGGGCAGCCACACCACCTGGCCGCGCGGCCAGGCCTGACTCGTGCTAGGAGGTGGTGTGGCCGCTCCCGGCACCCCCTCGGCCTCTCCTTCCGCCTATATATTGCCCTCGGGACGAAAACCCTAAGTACTCGATCAAAAATCCACGAAAGAGTCTGTAGCCGCCGTCATCTCCATCTGTAGATCGGGAGGCATCTGAAGCTCTTCCCGGCACCCTGCCGGAGAGGGGAATTCACCCTGGAGGCCTTCTTCATCACCATGCAAGCCTCCAGTGTGATGCGCGAGTAGTTCATCCTTGGACTACAGATCCATGTAGTAGCTAGATGGCTGGTTCTCCTCCTTTGTGCTTTCATGTTTAGATCTTGTGAGCTCCGTTCATGATCAAGATCATCTATTTGTAATTCTACATGTTGTGTTTGTGGGGATCCGATGGATATTGAGATGCTATTTCAGATTGATTATTGATTCTATCATGTCTTTGTTATTTGAGATCTTGCATGCTTTCCGTTGTTAGTAGCTATCTTGGCCAAGTAGATGCTAGCAACTCCAAGAGTTAGTATTTATGCTCGATAGTGGGTTCATGCCTCTGGTAATCTGGGGAAGTGACAGAAATCTCTAAGGTACTAGATGTGATGTTGCTACTAGGGAGAAAACAACAATCCTTTGTTCATATTACAATCATATTGTTTACTTTACACGCAGTTCGTAAAGAAATAATCTGTTGCTTGCAAATTAATACTGGAGGGGGTTCAGATGATAACCTGAAGGTGGATTATTAGTCATAGATGCAGTTGGATGGCGGTCTATGTATTATGTTGTAATTCCCAATCAAGTCTCAGAGGAGTCAAGATGATTACTATATGCATGTATTGCTTTCTCGGTGTTTGTCAATTGCCCCGCTGTAATTTGTTCACCCAGCGTGTTATCTATCTAAGGAGAGCCACCTCTAGTGAACTATGGATCCCGGTTCTTTTTCTTTACATACATTCTATAAACTGTTTCTGCTTTGTGTTTACTTTCGGCAAACTTTTACTTCTTTCCATTCGATATGTTTAATCCTTTGTTTTCCGCAAAACACGGTGAGATTGACAACCTCATCGCAAGTTGGGGACAAAGTTTTGTGGTTGTGTTGTGCAGGTCTCCACGTTGCTACTAGCACCGGTAGTGCGCCCTGCCAAAGCTCAGCTAGTAACACCTTTTGGGTGTTTCCTTCCTCCTACTGGTTCGATTAAACCTTGGTTTCATAACTGAGAGAAAACTTACTGCTGTGCTCATCATACCTTCCTCTTGGGGTTCCCAACGAGCTCTACGTCGAAAGTCGAGCGCATCAGTTTCCCAGATGAGATGAACCCAAGGGATGTCATGGTGATTGTAGAATTTGTCCAGGTTTTTTAGAAGGAGGGCAGTATTTTGAATCTGGAGATTTAGGACTCCTAGACCCCCTTGATTTTTAGGACGATAGATTTTATCCCATGATACCGGTGCTTGTCCTTTGGCTTGAACATCTTCAGTCTTTTTTCTCCAAAGACAATGTCTCATGTATTTTATAATTTGATCCTTGATGGCAATTGGTACCTCCAGACAGCTCATGAAAAATAGAGGGAGTGAGGAAAGTACAGATTTTACCAGTTGCAGTTTTCCTCCATAGTTCAAGAAATCAGCTATACCACAAAGTCTTCTTTCAACTCTTTGAACAATAGGCAGAAAGTGTTCCATGGATGGTTTTGAAATTCTTAGTGGAAATCCAAGATAGGTGAAAGGGAGACTGTCAGTTTGACAATTGATTGTCTGAGCAAAATGCATCAACCTATCATTACATAAATTTATTGGCATCATGCTAGACTTCAAGTAGTTGACTTTGAGTCTAGTGGAGTTTGCAAAAGTTTGAAGAAGAGCTTTCAAGCACAATAATTGAGTAGCATCTGCCTTAAGTACCACCAATGTATCATCAGCATATTGAATTACAGGGAAATCACTGTTAGGAGGTCCATCTATTGGGGGGGGGTCAGAAGATTCATGTGCATGGCCTTATTCAAGACAGATTGTAGTAGGTCAGCAGCAAGAACAAAAAGTAGTGGTGAAAGGGGGTCTCCTTGTCTCACACCTCTCCTGCAGTAGAATTTTTTCCTAGGCACCCCATTTAGAACGATTTCAGAGGATCCAGATTCAAAAATCATTCCTATCCATTTGGTCCATTTCCTGCCAAATCCTCTAGCTTTGAGGATATTTATGATGGCATAGTGATCAATTGTATCAAATGCCTTCTCAAAATCAAGTTTTAGAATTAGGATTTCCTCCTTTGATTTGCGGCATTGGAATAGGTATTCAAATGCCCATCCAAGGCAATCCTGAATAGATCTATTATTGAGAAAACCATATTGATTTTTATGCACCAATTCCAGAATAACAGATTGCAGTCTGTTTGAAAGAAGTTTGGTAATGATTTTGAACACACAGTTCAATAAGGATATTGGTCTGAAATCAGCAGAGGTAGAAGGGCATGTAATTTTAGGAATGAGGGTAATATAGGATGAGTTGATTCTTTCAAGAGAGACTTTCTCATTGTAGAAGTCATGGATCAGCAATCTGATATCATTTCCAATGATTGACCAGCAGCTTTTGATAAATTCATTGTTAAAACCATTAGCCCCAGGGGACTTGTCATTTGGCAAATCCGATATAACCTCCTCAATTTCTTTGTCAAGAAAAGGCCTTTCAAGTGAATTCTTCATCTCATCAGTCATACCATTTCCATAGAAATCTTCAAGGTTGAAAAGCATCTCAATTTTGTTTGATGTACCCATTCTTGCTTTGAAGTCATTCCATAGAATATCAGCCTTGTCATAGTGATTGAAAAATTCATGCCCACTATCATTCTTGATCATTGATATATAATTGTGCCTATAACTGATGGTAGCTTTGGAGTGAAAAAACTTTGTGTTTTCATCACCAAGTTTTACCCATTTAATTTTTCCTCTTTGTTTCCAATAGGTGTTTTGATTCTGGAAAAGAGAGATAATGTGGGATTTCAGAATATCTATGAGGTGCCATTCATTGATGGTTAATGTTCCAAACTCTTCAAGTAGATCCAGGAGGTCAATTGTGTCATTCACCTTATCAATTTGGTATTTTAAGCATGGTAACTGCTTGGCCCAAATCTTGATGCCTCTCCTCACATTTTTCAACTTGGCACATGTCATTTTTGCCAAGTCCTGGCGATTCACTGGTATATTCCAGGCATTTTGCACAACCTGTCTAAAATCAGAATGATGAAGCCAATAATTTTCAAATCTAAATATTTGTGCCTTGGGAATGTTAGTTCCAATAGAGATGACACAAGGTAGGTGATCAGAAGTAGGCTTGGATAGGGGGGTAACCAAAGTATATGGATATTTGGTTGTCCATGAGATAGAAGTAAAAAACCAATCCAGTCTTTCCAGAAGGGGGTCTTTCTGCATGTTACTCCAAGTGAATTTCCTTCTTTCAGAGGTAGTTCAATAAGTCCCAGGTTGCTGATAGCATCATTAAAAAGCATAGTATCATTAACATCACCCCCACTTTTATTTCTATCAGTAAGTTTTCTAATAAGATTAAAATCTCCTAAGACAAGCCAATCCACATTATCAGGCATTATGATGTTGGAAAACCAGTCCAAAAAGTCAATTTTCCTATCAGCTTGACAGGGGCCATAAATATTTGTAAGAGTCTAGGAGTCATTAGATAGTTGTGAGGTGAAAGTGATAGAAGTGGAGAATTCATTTTGGAATGCTTTGGTTCCATTAAATAATGAACTATTCCATATGATGATATAGTAATGCAGTAGCGGTTCCGTCTATGAAAACAATAAAAATTTACCCTACGCCCCTGAACCCCTGATGTTGCTAGGACCTATCTATTAGTAATGCAGTAACGGGAGGGGCTTTTCATGAACTTACCCTTGAAGACCGAAATGCGTTGTCAACACTCAAGAGAGCGTGGTTGATGTAGACGAGCCGAAGCCGACCTCAAGGTCGTGATGAAGTCCTCACGCTCCTGCGGCTCCAACGACTTGAGTGCCTCAAGTGTGACACCTCGCGGGGAGTTACACACGTACTATGCCTGACAATGAATCCTGCTTCCTCGATCCAGCAGCAGTTAGGAAAGTAGAGCTCCTGGATCCGAATCCCACAGCGGGACGGCGCTTCGCAGTGAAGATGTCTCTCGTTCGCACAGTCCGAACTTGGGACCACGGTCACGTGAGAGAGAAAGAGAGAGAGAATATCAATTGGAGGTCTCCCCAAAAGTGAGGAAACCTTTATTGAATATTGTGTGTATTTATATAGCCAAATACCCACACTATATATAGGGGGAGGGGAGGTACTACCTCCCTCGAAGTCTTGGGGTGGGACTAAAGGAGAGGAGAGGGGGAGGGGGAGGCACCGCCGGCCACCCCCATGGGCCCCACACAGGGGTGGTGTGGGGGTGGGGGGCGGGGGGCTTGCCCACTAGGGCGCCGGCCACCCCCTTGGCCCCCTTCTCCTCTCACCTTTCCCTAATGGGCCCTCTTCCCTCCGGAATTGGCCCATTAAGCCTTTTGACCATTTAATTGATTTTCTCTTTTATTAAATAATTATGAATAAATGATTAAATCAATATTTAACATTCATTCACATATTATTCAATCTCTGTGGCTATGGAACACCATCCACCTCCACTCCAGACTTCCTCCAGACTTACCGAAACCCTTCTGGTTTTCTCTCTACTATTCTTTGATGATTCTACCGATCCTGTAAACAGTCTCTAAGCATCATCAAACCCTTAAGAGTGATACCCCACGGTTTGGGAACACTCCATACATGGTCGGGACACTCCTGGACCAATGATCGACAGAGGGACCTAGATGGCCATGTGACCCCTATGCATTCCATGAAGATCTTTCGTCGTTTGAACCGGGACAATTGTGTCTTATTCCCTTTGTCTCTCGACACTCACATTGCCCGAAATCTGATCAATGACATTACCATGTCTTGTTCGATCTCGTTACTGAACAATGCTACTTGACTCATTCGACAAGTGATATCCCTGTGATCAAATCACACGCTGCACAGCTATTGGATATAACTTCTCTGAGTGGGCCCTTGAGTATCTTTCCGTCACATGGATGGAAAAATCCCACTCTTGGCATATATTTCCTCTATGGTTCCTCCGAATACCTGAACACACCTTTATTGTCCCTGCATTACCAAGTGACGTTTGATGCTATCTAAGCACTCTCGGGAGATAGTGATTGATATAGCCTCGCGGTCTAAGGAATAGTCTACGAGGATCCATTTCTAATCATCATAACTTTAACTTTGTGACATGATCGGGTCATGATGATTAGGTTGGGTATTGGTTCATCATCTCATTCTCATAATGAGTTGACTCCATTGCCAACTGGCATAAATGCCACATGATCAGGAAACTTGATCATCTGTTGACCTATGTACCAGTGACTACAGTTTCACTAGGAACCCCTCGTTGTTTATATATCACACGTGTATTGATGTTTCCTCTCAATAGAGTTATAGCATGATATAAAACTTAATCATAAACATTATGAAATATGATAATAATCCTTATTATTATTTATCTCTAGGGCAACTTTCCAACAGTAGCTCGGTTGGGATGGCACATGGACATGGTGGTTGGGTTAGGGCTTAGGGTTAGCTCTAGGGGGTTGGGCTTGTTGGTTTGGGTGGTTTGTCTCCACCCCAACCCACAAGAGAGGTCTTGGGTTAGCTAGGTTAGATCAGATACATGGTTTAGGTTTAATTAGATACGGTTTTGTTTTGAATTCAAAGGGTGGTTTGTTTTGTTTGTTTGTTTGTTTGTTTCTTTTCTAACAAGCAAGATCACAAGATCCAAGGTGGTATAATAGATAGAGGGGGTAGCCTTGCATCCTTGATCAAGTTTTGTACAAGAACAAAAATGAAGATGGAAGAGGGTGGCTCAAGTTTATTTGTTTGAATTAATTCAAATATGAATGCTTTCAAACAAATATCCCATAAACCAAAGGTGGAAAAGAAAGGAAGATGGTGGTATGTTGCGTGGGTCATGCATGGTCATTTAAGGCCCCTGTTATAATTGTAAAAATAACTATAATTCTATATGGCCCTATAATCCATACATTCCTTCCAAAAATATTTGAATTATAGCCCTACCAAGAATACAAGCTTAATATCACACAAAAAGTATTAAAGATAAGCATATTTGAATAAGGATGGACTTGCTAGTGTGTGTAAGCCACTAGATATTTATTTAGTTCCATTTATATTTAAATATTCCCATGAATTTAAACAAACCACATGAAGATAGAAGCATCCCCACATGTAGACCCACATTACTTACATTGTGAAAACAATAATGGACATGAATGGGTCATGTGGTATAGAAGTGGATCCATCTTTATATATGTGGGCTAGACAAAAATCAAAAGAGATGCAGATGTCCACATATAGTTTGGATGGTGAAATTATAAGGTGGTGATAAAGATAAGGTGGTGGAGTAAAGAAAAGATATGCGTCCAAGTCAACTTGGGCATTCAATAATTATAAAGAAGCAAATACAATATATCAAGAGGAAAATACAATTAACAAGGATATAAATTCAAATGGGATAAGAACCAAATAGAGGTATTTTATATGATACTCAAATGCAAGGTGGCATGGTGACATGAGCATGATATAATGATGATGCAAAGAATAACATGTAGGAAACAATGTAGCATTACAGATGTTACACAAATGGGATGCTACACAGCATGAGGGGGCTCAGCTCGCACCGGCAGAATAATGAGGGTATCCATCATCACATCGAGCCTAGTAGTGATGGCCTCCAATTTGGTGTTCAACCTCTCCTGTCATGGAAATGGTCACGACAGTCGTCGCCATAGGCAGCGATTGATAGAATCGGGGGCGAGAGCTGGCGGCCATCTTTGGAGCGAGATGGGGCGGATGCACATGGATTTACCCAGGTTCGGCCCCTTGGAGGGTAAAGACCTACTCCTTCTAGTCGATTGATGGAGAGTGAGTTACAGGGGTGGCGAGCTTTGCGTCTAAGCAGCGAGTCGCTTGAGGGGGTGTACGATGGAACATAAGTCCTCAATCTACCCTAGGGAGGTTTGTATATGGGGTACCTCGCTAGGGTTTACAGTTTACAACTGAACAAGATATGGATTTAGAGGCTTTGACCTAATCCGACTAGGCTTCAACTACGCTTCTGGGCCTCCAGTCTCCAATCGCTAGGCCTTCTCCTCAGTCGTGTTCTAGTTGCCGTCCTATAGGCCCACTCAGAGGCCTTTGGCCCAATCGGAATGTCCTGGTAGGCATACCCCATTCGGCATATCCCCATCAGTAGTCCCCGAGGCCATCATTGATTAGAACGCAGGTGTTCATTTGGCGGTCAGAGTAGGCAAGTCCAATTTGGACGCCCAGTCGAATAGGCGATGGACTCTGTCGAGAACCGAGGAAATTTTCCACCAGGTTTCCAGTCGCAGCTTCGGCGAATGCACTCACTACCGAGTCACCGCTCCTGTCGACTGAACAAGGTATAGCTACAGGCGAGTCGAGTGGGAGGAGTTGGACAATCAACTTGGTCAAACTAGCCGTTGGATAATCCAACGGTAACTTCGACACAATTATCGTAGGTAACGGCTATCCCGAGATTGGCGGGTAACACTTCTTTATAAGGGGAGCAACAGAACAACCCTATTGATCCTTCCTCGCATTCCCATCTTTGCGCATCCATTCTCTCTGTCTCTCTTCGATCTAAATTTCCCAGATCAAACAATCTTGCTTCTTCCCCGATGGCACCTCCGAAAGACCTGTGGGGGAAGTCTAAGTGTACTGCAGCGCAACTCAAGTCATTTGAGGACGCGGGGGTCCTCTGCAAGGGGAACTGGCGGATCCCCGCGCCTTCCGAGGTCGAGCCGAAGCCACGCACTGGCGAGTTCATCTGCTTCCCAAGCCACTTGGAGAGGGGCTTGGGATTCCCCATCTCGGTATTCTTCTGGCGGTTCTGCGCGTACTACGCGATCAAGCCGTCGGATATCGGCCCACACAACATCGAGCAACTGGCCATCTTCGTCGCCTTCTGTGAATGCTACCTCGGTTGCCGGCCGTACTTCCCCCTGTGGCTGGAGCTGTTTCACGGCCTCCTCGGGCGCGAGGGGTCTACCGGCCCTATCTTGGGGAATGTTCGTTTGTGGTACCAAACTTGGTGGGTGAGCGCACCGCGGTACCCGAGTTTTCATCAATCGCGCGGAGGGGCCATAGTAGAATCGCCAATTGTCCAGAAGGGCCAAATGGGGGTGGATACAAATCTAACGGCCAAATGGTCGTTTGAACCAGACGAAAAATGGTTGAACTCAAATACCGCCGTTAGGTCCACTCTTCTTGGCCCGCCATGTCCGTATTCCCCGTTATCTTTTGCGATCGTGGACTAGCTTACCCTTGCGTGGACCAGATCCTTGAGTGGACTAGATCTATTTCTTTGCTCTGCTCTGGTCTTCTCCCTGCTCCCTGTAACACCCCGTCCACTCCTGGGCCCAGGGGGTGTCACTCCTGGCACTTTAATAGGATATCTAGACTGGCCCCACAGACCAACACTAGTCTTTTCTACGCACTTTGTCCTCACTCGTGCGCACCCGGTACCCACTTCCCGGTCGGTCACCCATCCTAGAATTGCTCTAGGCCAAGCACGCTTAACCTTAGAGTTCTTTTCGAATGAGATTCCGGAAAAGAAGTTGCAACTTGTTGGTATGAGTATTCTATCAATCCTATTAAGCCATGTGCCTACTCTCACATACACCCACCCTTTAGAAGATCGATGTCCTCATCGATCAAGCACACCCCAGGAACGTTCCCTCTTGGCACGCGTCTGTGCGTCCAGTGCCGACACATGTGCCATGTCGTGTCCACTCTAGGCCACACGCGCCATGCTTCACATGTCCCGTCACTGACCCGCACGCACCCGTTTAACCACGAGGATCGGCTCTGATACCACTTGTAACACCCCATCCACTCCTGGGCCCAGGGGGTGTCACTCCTGGCACCTTAATACGATATCTAGGTTGGCCCCACAGACCAACACTAGTATTTTCTGCACACTTTGTCCTTACTCGTGCGCACCCGGTACCCACTTCCCGGTCGGTCACCCATCCTAGAATTGCTCTAGGCCAAGCACGCTTAACCTTAGAGCTCTTTTTGAATGAGCTTCCGGAAAAGAAGTTGCAACTTGTTGGTATGAGTATTCTATCAATCCTATTAAGCCATGTTCCTGGTCTCACACACACTCACCCTTTAGAAGATCGATGCCCTCATCGATCAAGCACACCCCAGGAATGTTCCCTCTTGGCACGCGTCTGTGCGCCCAGTGCCGGCACATGTGCCATGCCGTGTCCACTCTGGGCCACACGCGCCATGCTTCACATGTCCCGCCACTGACCCGTACACACCCGTTTAACCGCGAGGATCGACTCTGATACCACTTGTAACACCCCGTCCACTCCTGGGCCCGGGGGGTGTCACTCCTGGCACCTTAATAGGATATCTAGACTGGCCCCACAGACCAACACTAGTCTTTTCTACACACTTTGTCCTCACTCGTGCGCACCCGGTACCCACTTCCCGGTCGGTCACCCATCCTAGAATTGCTCTAGGCCAAGCACGCTTAACCTTAGAGCTCTTTTCGAATGAGCTTCTGGAAAAGAAGTTGCAACTTCTTGGTATGAGTATTCTATCAATCCTATTAAGCCATGTGCCTGGTCTCACATACACCCACCCTTTAGAAGATCGATGACCTCATCAATCAAGCACACCCCAGGAACGTTCCCTCTTGGCACGCGTCTATGTGCCCAGTGCCGGCACATGTGCCATGCCATGTCCACTCTGGGCCACAAGTGCCATGCTTCACATGTCCCGCCACTGACCCGCACATACCCGTTTAACCGCGAGGATCGGCTCTGATACCACTTATAACACCCCGTCCACTCCTGGGCCCGGGGGGTGTCACTCCTGGCACCTTAATAGGATATCTAGACTGGCCCCACAGACCAACACTAGTCTTTTCTACACACTTTGTCCTCACTCGTGCGCACCCGGTACCCACTTCCCGGTCGGTCACCCATCCTAGAATTGCTCTAGGCCAAGCACGCTTAACCTTAGAGCTCTTTTCGAATGAGCTTCTGGAAAAGAAGTTGCAACTTCTTGGTATGAGTATTCTATCAATCCTATTAAGCCATGTGCCTGGTCTCACATACACCCACCCTTTAGAAGATCGATGACCTCATCAATCAAGCACACCCCAGGAACGTTCCCTCTTGGCACGCGTCTATGTGCCCAGTGCCGGCACATGTGCCATGCCATGTCCACTCTGGGCCACAAGTGCCATGCTTCACATGTCCCGCCACTGACCCGCACATACCCGTTTAACCGCGAGGATCGGCTCTGATACCACTTATAACACCCCGTCCACTCCTAGGCCCGGGGGGTGTCACTCCTGGCACCTTAATAGGATATCTTGACTGGCCCCACCGACCAACACTAGTCTTTTCTGCACACTTTGTCCTCACTCGTGTGCACCCGGTACCCACTTCCCGGTCGGTCACCCATCCTAAAATTGCTCTAGGCCAAGCACGCTTAACCTTAGAGCTCTTTTCGAATGAGCTTCCGAAAAAGAAGTTGCAACTTGTTGGTATGAGTATTCTATCAATCCTATTAAGCCATGTGCCTGGTCTCACACTCCCCTCCCCATAACATTTGCTCAGCTCTGGCTGCTCGTCTCTGATCGGAGCTTGCACTTGCTCTAATTTGCGTCCCCGCCATGTCCGGTCAACCTCCCACGCCTCTAATCGAAGCTCGCAGCCATCGCTATTGCATCGTTCGCTGTATCGGCGCTTCACGTCCTCGGAGTAATATCTCGCCTCTGGCTAGTCCTTCTCGCACGGCAGAGCGCGTCCCGTCGGGCGATCCAGGCCGGTGACCGGCCTCAGGAAGTTGCGTTCTGCCGCGCACCCCAGGCATGGTAGCCCTGGCACAGCAGTTCGACAAGCACGCTCTCATGGCCACTGTGCTGGGCGTCCGTCCCATCGTTTTGACGACAGAGTTGCTGTCGGCTTTCAGGTCTCATTTTGGGATCAGACGAAATGAGGTCAACATTGAGGTATGCACGCCGCCATTCCATTTTTTCGTCCGGTTCGAGCACAGCTCAGACGCCGAGCGCATTCTGCATTCTTCCCGTTCTTTCGAGTGCTGTGGGGAGAAAATGAGCTTCATGCATTGGCATCGCGCCTGTGGGTGGGACGATCACTTGGGGAAGCTTTGTTTCTTCTCCAAACTCGGCTTTGACGGCCTCCTATTGGATGCTTGGGAGCCGGAGGCCCTCAAGCAGGTCATCAGTAGCCATGACGATGAGCTGGTGGAAATCGTGCCACCGAGCGACAGATGGGTCGTCGAGGTAAAGGCGTGGCTGAAAGATCCTGACGCCGTTCCTAAGATGTACGAGGTGCAGATTCCAAGCACGTAAGGGCGACAACTTTGCTAGAAGCACCCGGTCATCATCCACCTGGAGGAGGTTCTGGAATCAGTACATGGCATTCAGGGCCCCGAAGAGGCTGCCAGAAAGCGTCCTCGTCATCTGCAATGTTGGCCTGGAAGGATCGATGGCACAGGACCACCACCGTTTTGCGACGGCGCACACAGTTTCGGTAGGGGAACGGGGCTTGGACGAGCTAGTGGTTCTGATTTCCCTCCAGTGAAGACAGAGCTCTAATGAATTGCCATGGTATGTGTGGCTAATGAATTTGTAGTATGGAGAGCGTAGCAGTAAGTTAGCATCGACTAAAAATGTGTAATAGTTTGAATCGATGTAGTAGGTGTGTGTAATAGTTTGAAGTAGTATGTGTGTGTAATAGTTTGAATCGATGTAGTATGTGTGGGTAATGAATTTGATGTAGTGTGTGTGTAATAGTTTGAATCGATGTAGTTTAACACCGTGCTTTATAATTTCTGTGAATAACCAAGGACAACCTCATGAAAAGAGGGTGGTCTGGCAATGAGCAATGTCAATTTTGTGGATGCCAGGAAAATGTAGTCCATCTCCTCTTCAAGTACAAGGTAGCTACATTTGTAACACGTTGAACTGCAATACCATTTTGTAGGAAACACAAGACAAAGGAAAAATGGTTTACAGCACAGACAACAGACGCAAAATCTGTAGTCTGGGATAAAAAGATGCCAGTTAACTGGATTGAACCACGACTAGTAATTGAGGGAAATAGATACTTGATAGTATTTGCTTACAACAGTAGTACTTCCATATAAAAGGGTCTTACACCTGCACAAAAGTGGGCTAAACTTCCTACTAGTTTATAGAACAATTCATCAGCATTTCATCTACAAAAGCCATTCTTCAGTCTGAACTTAACTATTCTACACTGAAGAAACTACAGATCTCCACCAGAAAAGTTGGCTGGCCAATTGCCTTGAGAGGACATAAGTTCTTTGATCATTTAACACAAACTGATCTATTGCCTTCTCGCCAAACTACAAGAAATCTGCATCATTCATGCACGAGCGATTTGCGTGCGCCAGTCCCGGTTCAGTTGGACCATCTGCACCGCCGCAACGATTTCTTAAAAACTGAAATTCGGCATCTCCTTCTCGGGATCATAGGTCCGTGTGAACTCGAACCTGAATTCCGAGGCTGAGCTGATGCCTGCCGCCTGCTCCGGCTATCGAACAATCCAGCATGCTGAGTGTAGACGCTTGGCCGCCACAGTACGACCTCCGACGGTGCGTAGGATGGAGCATATTTGCCGCATACGGTGTGCTCCCAGCTTCCCCCACTGAGGTAAGGTAGTCCACGCCGAAGCGTGGATGTGAGAGTTCCTACACCTTGGCTCTGCCCTGTTCGAGGGTGTGTACCCTCGGCGGCATGCTCTTGTGAACGATTTGATACATACCTTGTTCCCACTGCCTAGAGCATGCCGTAATGCGGCCGCACGATTTCTCCACATCGCTCTCTTGGCCCTGCTTGCCGCATCTGGTGCCGACGACGCCGCAGTCGCCGCCATGGCCGATTCGGCACATTTGGGGAAATCATCCGCCTGGCAGGGCAATGGGAGACCGGCCTTGAAGTAGAGCTTCATGGCCTGCCTTAGAGGGGCTAAATACCCCAGTTTCAGCGGCTATCGCAGCAGCAGCGGCGGCTTAGGCGGGGCCATGTTATCCTAGTTGGTGCGGCGTGGAGGAGCTGCGCAAGGTGAACTGTGGTTAGTCAGAGAAGGGAGTGGAAGACTGATAGTAGGTTTGGACTACGGGCACGCATGAAAATAACCATTTTCCATTTCCTTAGAGGGTAATAATTCAACACTCGTTGCATTAACAACTCAATCTTTATTTCCCTTCTCAGCATAAGAGTGCGAACATATTAAAAAGGTCGGTCGTGGCTATCCACCTCATTAGGCAATGTACCAGGACAGGTAGGAGACGGGACCGGGTTTCATTTTAGAAATGTTGACGACTGTGCCCTTATATTTATAGGATATTATTTATATGCCACCATGTACCATCGATTGTAGCAACACCATCAGAAACAGGGGCTAACGACGTGTCGTGTTTTCTTTTTTTAAAGGGCATCAGAAACAGGGGATGCCGACGTGGTATGTTTTCTGACTGGTGCCCCCCCTCCACCTTCGACGGCACTCATCCCAGGTTCGACGGCTGGTGCCGCCCACCAACACATTAATGTGCAATTTTCCATGTGGAACCTGAATTCCGGCGCTGAGCTGATGCCCATGTCGAACACAGAGAATTCTGAAAGAAGCTACTAAAAATAAATACTTTGAATTCCGAGAGTACAAAAATTAAGTACATTACAATTTTGTCTGAAAGGTAATACACATACTGCTGATCAAAAAAATATAAACACAGTACAAATTTCTACTTCGAAAAATAGACCTGAAATGCTAGCAAATAACCTAGGATGAATATAGGATTCATTCTCCCCTATATATTTCGTCGTCGTCGGCTAACACTTGCTGCAACACATGTTCAGAGAACTCTCTCCGTCTGCAATGTGCTGCCAGTATCTTGTCCAGAGGGTAAGGCCTCGGTGTATGTTCCAGACTTAAGTCATACATTACCATTGTTGGTTCCTCTTCCCAGGCTTGAACCTCATGACCGTACAACCTGATATAATTCATGTAGTATATGCAACCGGGTTTGACTGTGGGGTGTAACCTGGTGTCAGTGGAGATAGGCCGATGGTAATCAACGAAGAGGGCACGACTTCCAATGTCACCGACAACATCGAGAGAGCGGTTCTCCGTGTCCACCCGGTACAACATTGGTTGCCCTTTGGCGAAATCCCTGTTCAACACAAGAAGCAGATCACCATCTGACTCAACTAGGTAAAATTTGTAGCCTCCGCGTACCTGTTCAAAGACTGGGGCTGAAATTATTTTGGCCATCGTGATAGTGCTCGCGCGCTGCTCTAACTGGATGTCGGTCAACAAGATGTCTCCATTCTCAAGTAATGCATATACTCCCCCCCGGAATGCCGTCATGCAGACCAGAAGCATATCAGGAGGTGGCGAATACAATCCTTCTCCAAATGATCCATTGATTTTCCCCGTTGGGGTGCTCTCATCGGCCCATGCAATATGATCTGGATAATCAGTGCAAATGAACACCATCATCAGGGACTTCGTCACGACGACAAATTGTAGAAGATCAGATGGTATGTGTGCTTGAAACTCAGTGTTAGACTTATGAGTGATTGGGTTCACAAGCCGAATCTGGTACGGCTCCACCCTCTGAGCAAGCACGATGACACCATGAGAAACACCGACGAAGTAGAATATTTTGGAAGAAGAGGGCATTAGTTAGCACTAAGATGTTTACAATGGAAAATACCAATAAATATCGGATATGAATGTGAACCTGCGATGGACTTCCATTAGATTTGTCCTGAAGCAACGACCAGTGGCGAGGTTGAGGAAGGTGAAGTCGCCAACGTCTAGAAGTGTGTGATCTATCATGATCCAATTGTTGAGATGGAATTCGGGCACCTTTAAAGTGCGGCGCCAATCGGTGCAGAATTCCCGAGAAGCAGCATAGGTGTCAACGTACTCCTCTTTCTCCAGCAAGTAGTCGGCAATCTTGCGAAGTGGGTCGGCCGGGAGATCGGACCAGTTCCTCTTCATCCGGCTACTGGCCATGGCTTACGTGCGGGAATGTTTTGATCGAGGAAGAAAGAAGAACTACCACTGCGAGGAGAAGAAGAAGAGGATAACATACGAGGGAGACGAAGCGGAACTGCCACTGCAAGGAGACGAGGAGACGGGGGAGAAGAAGCAGAACTGCCAATTCAAGTTTAGATCAACGGGCTTTTTTTCGGAACTAGCGCGTGAACTAGCCATGCACTGCATGCAAGTTTTGATCAAACAGACTGACATGTGGGACCTGCTAAAAATTCTGTGAAGTGCTCCCCGTGCATAGTGCGCTGACAGGTGTCATGTTTTCTGACTGGCGGGCCTGCCTCCTCCACCTTCGACGGTGCGCGTCCCAGGTTCGAGGGCTGGTGCCGCCCACCAACACATTATTGTGCAATTTTCTATGCTTTGTCGCAACCAGCTCCGCTCCGCTCCGCGCCGCTCGTCTGCTCCTGCCGCCGCCACTCCGCTCAGTCATGCACCACTCTCGTCGTCCCCTTTGGCTGTAGTCCTCCCGCCCTCCTCTCCCTACCATCCCCTCAGGTCCCCTCCCCTCCTTGCCCTGTCTTCTTGCCGCCGCCAACCGCCCAGGCGTGTCTGGAAACGAAAACTGAGAGTCGGCCGTTGGGTTAGGGTCCCAACAATGCTGGTGATCTGGATCCCGCTCAGAGATGGATCCTGTGAGGCTTGAGAGCACGGATATGGGTCATGCGCGGCTGGAGAGCACGGAATCTCCTTCAAGTCTGGAGAGCACAGAGGACAACAAAATAGGGGGAGAGGAAGCGGGGTGCAGAGCTCTGGAGGTATGGAGCCAAGAGAAGGTGCCGTGCCTCCACATTGAAGGGTTAGAACTGTGATTCCTTTTCTGCATACCCCAATTAGCGTTTCTAGTCCCGTGGTGATGGCAAGGATATGTGTTGGTAACCGCAGGACATATGTACAACTTGTGCTTGAGCATGATGCTTTGTCAAGCGAGCATGAAGGCACTGAAATGTGTGGCGGTGTGGATGACGATGAGAAAGCATATCCAGACGTGGCTGCTGACCCTGATAGGATGGAGAGTAGGGAATATTTGGTTGATTCGAACTTTGAGCCTGACTATGGGACTGATGAGGAAGAGGAATGTGAAGATGTGGAAATGGGATGTAGATTCGACGACGAAGACGTGGACAGGCCAGTGATACACTTTGATAGGGACAATCCTACAATTGATGTGGGGACTGTCTTTGATAATGTGGAGTACTGCAGATATGCAGTTGCAACCTATGCAATCAGAGTTGGGTTCGAATTTATCATTGAAAAGAGCGACCAAAAGAGATTTAGGGTGCACTGTAGGGAAAGTAATGTGTGTAAATGGAGATTACATGCATCTCCAATGCGGGGTGGACACCCATTTGAGGTTGCAATAGCTACATTTAGTTTCAGTCTTTCTCATATTTATTCTGCTGATAACTAGCTCTGAATTATTTGGATTCTTATCGAATGCAGATCAAAGTAAACATGAAGAAACACAACTGCCCTAATACTTCTTTAAGTGGTAAAATTAGACCAGCAACTACCAAGTGGATTGCTGCTACTGTACTTGACTGGGTGAGGCAGGATCATAACATTGGACCTGCTGAACTCAGAGCAAAGATTAGCAAAAAGTTTAACATTCCGATTCCTTACCATAGACTCTTTGATGGGAAGGAGATGGATCTAGACTTCCTTCAAGGAAAGTGGAATGACAGTTTTCATATGTTGTATAATTTCAAAGCTTAGGTAGAGAAAACATCACCTGGTAGTGTTGTTGCCATCGATTACGAGGTTGTGAAAGGGAGAGAAAAGGTCTCGAGGGGGGTCAGGTATAAGCAGGCAGATAAGATATGCTTCAGGAGATGTTTTGTCTACCTGAAGGCATGCTGGAAGGGGGTCCTAGACGGCTGCAGGCCATACTTGGTAATAGGCGCAACTTCTTTAACAGGGAAGTTTAGGGGACATGTTGCTTCTGCTTGTGCTTTGGACGTGCATAATTGGCTTCTACCCGTAGCTTATGCTGTTCTTGAGGGTGAATCAAATGAAAGCTGGACATGGTTCATGTAGAGACTACGGGAAGTAATTTGTCACCCTGAAGGCTTGGTGATACACACCGGTGCATGCGAGGGTCTTGAGAATGCTGTTGATGTTGTGTTTCCTGGGGTTGAGCATAGGGAATGCATGCGACACCTCGCTACTAACTTCACAAAGAAGTTCAAAGGAAAGATCTTTGAAGAGGACTTGTGGCGATCAACATACACATACACCGCAAGCGCGCATGCTACTTACTTGCAGAACATGTATGTAGTGCCAAAGGTGAAAAAATACCTTGAAGAACATCACACCAAGCTTTGGGCCAGAAGCAAGTTTGGTGAGTTAAGCAAGGTGGATTTTCTTTGCAATAATTTGGCAGAGAGTTTCAATGATAAGATTTCGGGCATGAAGACACTTGGAATTGTTATTTTGCTGGATGCAATAATACATTGCGTAATGGTGAAGATAGATTTAAGGCAAATAATTTGTGCAAGAAATTTTTTAGGCCATAAAATAGTTCCAAAGGTGGTTATGTTACTGAATGTAAGAACCAGGGCAATGAGAACGATAAAGATGAGGATGGTCATAAATTCCAAAACATTGGCTGAGGTTTATGCAGAATACAAGTGTGGAAGTGAACAGAGGTACACTGTAGACATTGGAAACAAGAGTTGTTCATGCAGGCAGTGGCAGATTACTGGTCTGCCATGTCACCATGCAATTTACTTCATCTTAAAGCTTAGAGGTAACGGAGCTGAAATAGAGAACTATGTCAACAACTATTTCTCCGTGGACAAGTTTGCTGCAACTTATGAATGTACCACCTATGGCCGATGAAAATGATTGGGAGATTGTCGATCCAGGGTTCAAACTACAACCACCAGTTCTTAGGAGGCTGCCTGGGTGGCCAAGAAAGCTAAGGATCAAAGCCTCCACCGATAAAGGTCCAAGGCTGGGAGCTAGGAAAAGTAAATGCAAACGTTGTGGCGGATTCGGCCATATCAAAAGGTTGTGCAAAAACCCAGTTACACATGATATTGTCCCTGTTCACACCCTGGTGGAAAAAAATGAGGCTTCTCAGCCAGGACTGGCGGAAGAGCAGCACGAAGACGGTGATGAGCACTCGGAGCAAACGTACGTAAGCAGCCAATATATGAAGAAGTGGAGGTGTCGGCGAGAAAAGGGTGTGAAAAGAAACAAAAGGGTAAGCGGAACGGGGAGGAAAGGAAAAATAATGGAGGTGTATTATAATATGAAGAAGTTGCAGGGGTGATTGAGGATGTTCTTGAGGATCTTTCGGCTAACTGCAGGAGAAATAATAAATCCCTGCCAATTTCATCTTTGTACGATTCTCCGGATGAAAGGTAAGCTTAATTTTTTTATTTGCCATTTTATCATTTTTTATCCTCATCAATTGATGCTTAATGCAGTGTGGGCTAGCAGACTAATAAGAGGAGCAGAAAGATGCGGACACAGTAACGTCGTGTGTTGAATTATATCATTGAAACTAAACTAGCCGTGTCGTCTTTATTTATATTTGGCGCGTGCAACGTGTCTGTGATGGGGTCATGTGGACCAGATTACAATTTTTTAAATATTATTACATTAATTTTTACCTACGTTTGGACACGGCTACTAGTTCCCATCTCCCTTGCATTCCCATCTCCTCCGGCGCACTCTAGAATTATGGTTGTGCCATCAAGTAGCAGATTCAGTGTATTGTCCCATCAGGTGTGAACGTAATGACTTTGTTTGTTCAGAATTTGACGACTTTTAATTAGTTTGAAAGACAGAGAAACCTAAATATTGTATCTAGACATGTTTTGGGTATAGACATATTTATTAAATATCTATAAAAAACTAAGTCAGTTATATCTAGACAGGAGTAGTACACTATTACAACACGCTCGATCCCTTCTCCTCTAGAGCACTCCAAATGATGGTTGTGCCATCAGGTGCTGGTAGCAGAGTCAGCGTATTGTCCCATCAGATATGCCAGGAACGCGCGAACTTTATTTTCAGGATCACACGAGTTTCGATCGACTAGTTTCAAAGACAAATACAACTAAAACATGGCCAACATATATAGATTATGACGATAATTGACCATGACTCAAGTGACCCAGATCCAAAGAGCGCATTAAGATACCATACATAGATTTAATTTATGCTTAAGTGGCCCTAATCGACTATGATGCTCCCACAGTCTCCATCATTGACGACGTTGGCCACGTCGCCGCCAGCCTCCTCCGCGTCGGAATTGATGTTGACGTTCCCGGCAGCTTTGCTCCTCCTCATGGAGGTCGTACGCCCATGCACTGCCCAGAAGCGCTGCTGATACGTCCATTTTGCATCACTATTCTATGTCATAATTCACTGTTATTCATTGATATATTTCGTATTTAGAGGTGATACTTATGTTATTTCATCTGTTTTTGCATGGTTGATGACTTTTGGAGCATGGACCGCTGCAGTCAGGATTCTGATGGAAAAGGTGTTGTTTGGAGGCAAAATTCGCGAAGATCAGAAAATCCGAGAAAATATATGGAAAATCCTATTTTTCCAGAAGACGAAGGAAGCCAGAAGGGGGGCTGGAGATGGGCCACAGGGAGCCCACACCACCCCTTGGCACGGGCCAGCCTAGGTCATGCCACCAGGTGGTGTTGTCGCCCTGGTCCACCCCTGGCACTCCCCTCTGGCGTATATTATCCTCCCAAAACCCTAAGACTTGGGGAGCGACCATAGAAAGATTCTGCCGCCTCTGTGGGGCAGAAAACACTGATAGAGAAAGATATCTTCGGCAGACAGATTTCTATCGGGGGAATTCCTTCCCGGAGAGGGGGGATCGTCGCCATCAACACCACCATCAAGCTGGATTTCATCGGGATCATCATCACCACCACCATCATCACCATCAGCACCCTCATCAGCATCTCCATATTGGTGTAACAATTGCGTTGAATCTTGCATAGTTCATAGGGGAAACTTTCCCGGTGTTGATTACTCCTTGTAGTTGATGCTATTGAGTGAACCATGGAATTATTGTTTATGTTCAAATTGTTATACATCATTATTCCATCTCTGATCATGATCCATATGATGTCTTGTGAGTAGTTCATTTTGTTCTTGAGGACATGGGAGAAGTCATGTTGTTAGTAGTGGAGTTGTGTTGAGAAAGATTCAATAGTTTGATATTTAAGTTGTGGTGTACTTCTTCTAGTGGTGTCATGTGAACGTCAACTACATGAGACTTCACCTATATGGGCCTAGGGGAATGCATTGTGTATTTGGCTACTAATCGTAGGGGTTGCCGGAGTGACAGAAACCTGAAACCCCGTTAGGAAACCATTGCACAAGGGACGTAAGGGTCTTAGAGTTTAAAACCGTGTTTAGGTTTCTACCTTAATTACTTTCTTGTACTTACAGATGTTTGCAAGGGGTATAATCCCAAGTATGTATTAGTCCTAGGAAAGTTGGTACATTAGCACACGTTCACCCACACAACACTTAGCAAGCTAAAGAAGATTAATCAACTATATGAAGCGAAAGCACTTGACAGTCTTCCCATATGTCCTTGAGAACGTTTGGTCATCTTAAGTAATACAACTAGCTTGTCCTTTGCTGCATAAAGGATTGGGCCACTTGCTGCATTCATTCCTACTGTCTCTTCTTTACTTGTACTTTGTTTACTTGCTATATTAAAAACCCCTAAAAATCCGTTTGCTAAGTATTTGTAGAGAATTCCTGATCCATACCACTAGCCAGCACCTTCTGCTCCTCGTTGGGTTCGACACTCTTACTTATCGAAAATACTCCAATACACCCCCTATACTTGTGGGTCATCAAGACTATTTTCTGGCGCCGTTGGGGATGGAACTGTCCATCCCGATGATCATTTGCTGTTTATACACGAATTATGCGGGTTGTTCAAGTGTGCAGGTATTACTACAAATCAAGTTAAGAAGTTATTCTCATTATCGCTAAAAGGAAGAGCTGAGGAATGGTATAAGCTGCTGAAGAATGGTCAAGCTCTGGAATGGGAGGAAATAGTGCCTCCCTTTTATTCAAAGTTTTATCCTCCTAGTGAGATTCATAAAGATCGGAATCAAATATACAACTTTTGGCCTCTTGATGGAGAGAGTACAGCTCAAGCTTGGGGGAGATTGAAGTTACTAGTGCTCAAATGTCCCATTCATGAGCTCCCCAACAATATTATTATCAATAACTTTTATGCAAGGCTCCCTCTACATGACAAGGATTTATTGGATGCTTTTTGTGCTGGATCATTCACTCGCATGGAAGAAGAAGCTAAATGGGATCTTCTGGACCGTATTCAAGACAATGCTGAAGCTTGGGAGAATGACAAAGGTAGAAAGTCAGGTATAAATTATGATTATGAATGCATTGAATCTTTTATGGGAACTGATGACTTTCAAAATATTAAAAATGCTTATGGTCTAGACTCTCAAGCTATTGCTTCTTATTTTAAGGCTTTTGCTTCCTATATTGAAGTGCCTAAAAAGAAGTGGAATAAGTATCATGAACCTTATAAAGATGTTGCTAAGAGTGTTCCTGTAAGAAATACTGAAGTTTATACCGCTAATCATGTTTTACCTGAACCTTATATTGAGAAAATGCCTTCCAATTAAGATAAATGAACATTCTATGATAGCTAGTATGGTTAATGAAAGTATGAATGAAGCTGTTGAACCTGATAAACAAATGGTTGATGAACCTATAATAGCAAATGTGAAAGACTTTGTTACTAAATATGAAGAAGGGGGACACACTATCCTTTGTAAGGATATCCCTAATATTGTTTCACAAAGTAGTGTTATGAGAGCTAGTATTCGTGTGTTTTCTGTTAGAATAAGTGAGCATTGCTACGATGGTCCTTCTGATAGTTATATTGTTAAGTTTATGCATGATACTGAAAGTTATTATGAGAGAGGGAAAAGTGTTCTTATGCATCTCAATAATATCAAGTTTCCTCGTTTTATGTTGAAAGTTTTTATGTTGCACTTCTTTTGCCTTCTTATGCAAGTAGCCTCTGGCTTCAATAACTTGTTCGTTCACAAAATTCCCATGCATAGGAAGTGGGTTAGACTTAAATGTGTGTATGTTTGCTTCTTAATGCTCTCTTCCGCTTCAATTCATATTCCTATGAGAGCTTCTTCAAAATTATCATGCCCATCTTAATGGCTATAAAGAAAGAGCTTTTTGGGAGACAACCCAATTTGTTTTTGCATTCAGTTTGTTTTTGTTTCTTTGAGTCTTGGAAGTTATTACTTCGGTAATAACCGCTCCTTATCCGTTTTGTTTGGTTTTTGTGTCAAGATCAACCTCTAATGAGAGAGAAGTAAGATTTGGGGAAGTTGCTGTCCCGAAACAGATTTTTGTGCTTCACCGTAAAAATTCGTGAGAGATCTCTATATGTCGGATTGAGATGAAATTTTTTCTGCTTCTGCCCCAGGGTGTTATTTAACTTTCGTTAGTTTTGCTTTTTGATTTGAGCAACAGAAGATTTTCGAAAAAATTGATCTTTACCTGCTGGTCTGTTTTGACAGATTTTGCCACTCTTGCATTTGCTTCTTTATTCGATTTCCTTTTTGAATTCCTTTTGGGTTTTCGGAAGGAGTTGCTACAGTAGCTTATGTTTTGATGGTTTTCAGTTGAAAGTGGACTCAAAAGGTTTTATCACTTCACTTATATTAATGTTGCTAATAAGAACTGTGTGAAGTCTTGTGTGAAAGAAATTTCTAGGAAGTGGAGATAATGGTGTAATAAGGAAGAGAAAGGTTTTATGAATCAAGTAATAAGTGTATGAATATGAAGATATTGATGTTATTCAAGTGATGACTCTGGAAGAATCTACTAGATACCAAATTCAGAGACATATAGAGTCTGTTTTCAAATAGGTAACGGTTCTGGTAAGAAAAGTTCCACGAAGATACTATCCAACTATATTTTTGCAGTTTTTAGTCAATAAGGAAAGCTACAAAGCGAAAAAGGGACGGAAATGGATCCAGGGCGGCTCACACCACCCTGTGGCGCGGGCCTACCCCGGACTCCGCCTCCGACTCGTTTTCGCCTAGTACCTTCCTTTTGTTATGAAACTTCTAATATATAATCCCCCGGAGCCCCCGAGGTTTGTATATCATGTTCTCGTCGTGTTTTTATTTCGATCTGTTTCTACCAGGGCATACTCTTTGAAAGTTTAGAAGCACAATGGTGTCTGCCAAGGATAAAGGGAAGGATCCTATGGAGGAAGACCTCCAAGACCCCGGGAAGGAGAATGAGATCAAGAGTGAAGGTGAAGAGGAGCAAGGCCAACATCCGCACACCGACACTACCATTGCGAGCATTGGAGTGGTGAAAAAACCTTCCAGGGTTAGAAGGACTGCACGGATGTAGACTGGGGGGAAAGCTCCTCGTCACTGCTTGGCTCCACGGTCACTTCCTCCACGCACCGAGAATCCTTTCCATACCCTTATCCATGAGCATCAATACCAGAATATGCCCAAGGGGAAATTACCCTCCAATTGGGATTTGCCTCGTTCTAGCCATGCAGGAAAAGAAGACTTCAAGGAGGAAGAGTGGGGAAATAATAGCAAGAGCTGGAATTCTCAACCTGACATGATCATGAGCCGCATTGAGCAAAATTCACAGCTGATTCGTAATCTCACCTTCGAGATTGAGGACTTGGGGAAACTTATCAGAAAGCTCATCGAGAGGATACCACCACCACCGAAGGAGTAATTCATCATCAGGTTTGGCATCCCCTTGGTTTGTTTCAAGCTTGGGGGAGTGCCGCGGTATCACATCACTATCTTCTATCTTTTTACCTTTTTAGTAGAGTCATATCATGAATAGAGAAGTTATTATGTAGGATGGTTTGCATTATGGAGGTGTCCCCTCTCTCGTTAGATATGTATCCCTTGGTGTGAGTTGACGTTATGGAATATTAATGAGAAGTTCTATCATTCACTCTTTTTCATAGCTTGTATTAGTTTTCAATTCGTGGTTATATGATTGATCTTGTTGTTAGTATTGGTAGCACTTTGGGATCATTGAGTTAATTTAGTTGGTTTTGGCAAACCTAGCTCAATCAGTAGCAACACTATTTTTGAGAGTTGAATGAAAAAAAAGATAGAAGTACTCTAAAGAAAAATAATTTCATCATGTTTCTTTCTTGATTTGCTCATAAGTCTAGTATTCTCTAGTTAAGAACTTTTGTGCTTCCAAGGAAGAATGTATGTTTATCTTTATCATTTGTATGTTTGTTTGTTTCCTTCAACTCTTGTACTTGCTACCCAGCCTTGCTAGCCAAAAACCTGTACTAAGAGGGAATTCTTCTCGTGCATCCACCTCCTTTAAACCAAAACCTTTGCCATTTGTGTCCACCATACCTACCTAATAGCATTATTACTATTCCAAGTAAATTCTTGTTTTATCTACCTCCCAAATTAAACTTGCTATGCGAAAATTAGTGATTAAAGCTCTCAGGAACTTGATGGCACACTTTAATTTTCTTGCATTTAATAAACTTGAACCATTGGGTCCTTCTTTGTTGCATATATGCTTGCGCTTTATGAGTTGAAGTTAGCAGAACCATGTATCATGGGGAATGCTTTCAACACTGCATTGGTACCTTGTACCTAGTTGATATCATGTTCTTTTGCTTATGGATCCCAGCGGTGTGAAAATAAAGTGGAACTTGTAAGATAATGGAGTTTATATGTGTGTTAGAGAAACGCCTGGGCCGCTAGCCTAAGCCATGCCTAATCATGGTGGAAACTTGCAACATAACTATAGTGAGCATTCTATGAAGCATCCTCAATAAAAACCTATGCAAATAGCAAATAAAAAGATCACTGAGATGCTCACTGTCTGCTTGCCTTGTCATTTTGATTATGGGATAGCTCTTGTGTCATGTGCAAGGGGTACCCTGTTGGCGGTTCTCAATGATACGCATGTATTTACAATGACAAGAGCTTACTCGTGACTGAAGTTGAGTAGCATGAGGTTTGGTACTCATAAGTAAGGGGCATGGGACTTCAATTTATAACTTGTCAAGCAGATCCTCTTAGTTGTGTCACTTTAACCTTAACCACCAAAAGATGCCTATGATAGGGGAAACGAGAGCTGAAAGCTAGTAAGTATCATAATTTTTGGGAGCTCTTTATGAGACTTGCAATCCCTGCTTCCCTCTTTGAAGGTCCTTTCTTTTACTTTGTAGTAGAGTCAGTAAACCTACTCCTTTCTATCTCAGCAAGTATTTTGAGTTGTTGTGTTTCATTCATTCATATGATGATTTATTCAATCATGTTTCTTATGTTCCTTGTTTTGCACTTTGCTCTTATCTTGATGTTTACTAATTTGAAATCTATCATTGAAAACCAATTATATGTGAACTCTAGCAAATTATCAACTATTCTTCGACCAAGAGCTAAGTTTGCCATTACCAATTATGATTTACTTCATGTATATTTATTGTGTTTCCTTTACCCATTACAAGTTGAGTTATATAATAGTGAGTTGTCTTCTATTATGATCTATGTATTTGATGAATGTGATGCTTCTTGTCCGTATTTTTTTATCGACTCTTCACTCCATAAACCTGAGGCCATGTTTATTGAGCTCAGTTTCGCTTGGGGACAAGCGAAGTCTAAGCTTGGGGGAGTTGATACGTCCATTTTGCATCACTATTCTATGTCATAATTCACTGTTATTCATTGATATAATTCGTATTGAGAGGTGATACTTATGTTATTTCATCTGTTTTTCCATGGTTGATGACTTTTGGAGCATGGACCACTGCAGTCAGGATTCTGATGGAAAAGGTGCTGTTGGGAGGCAAAATTCGTGAAGATCAGAAAATCCGGGAAAATATACGGAAAATCCTATTTTTCCAAAAGACGAAGGAAGTCAGAAGGGGGACTGGAGATGGGCCACAGGGGGCCCACACCACCCCCTGGCGCGGGCCAGCCTAGGCTGCGCCACCAGGTGGAAACCATTGCCGGAGTGACAGAAACCTAAACCCCCGTTAGGAAACCATTGCACAAGGGACGTAAGGGTCTTAGAGTTTAAAGTTGTGGTTAGGTTTCTACCTTAATTACTTTCTTGTACTTACGGATGTTTGCAAGGGGTATAATCACAAGTATGTATTAGTCCTAGGAAGGTCAGTACATTAGCACAGGTTCACCCACACAACACTTAGCAAGCTAAAGAAGATTAATCAACTATATGAAGCGAAAGCACTTGACAGTCTTCCCATGTGTCCTCGAGAACGTTTGGTCATCTTAAGTAATACAACCGGCTTATCCTTTGCTGCATAAAGGATTGGGCCACTTGCTGCATTCATTCCTACTGTCTTTTATTTACTCGTACTTTGTTTACTTGCTATATCAAAAACCCCTAAAAATCTGGCTGCTAAGTATTTGTAGAGAATTCCTGATCCATACCACTAGCCAGCACCTTCTGCTCCTCGTTGGGTTCGACACTCTTACTTATCGAAAATACTGCGATACACCCCCTATACTTGTGGGTCATTAGCTGCCTCCCTTCGGGGTTGCGCAGATCCGGGTGGACCTCCCGTTGGTGGGTTCCGCACAGCCCAATCAACACAGCCCGCTCCTTCTTGAACAACTTTTTCCAGTACGCGCTCGTACGCGAGTACCGTGCCATTGTCCTCTTCTGCTCTGACAACTAGCAGCGGCGCTCCTCGATCTGCATCGCCAACGCGTTGTCGCGCAAGAGCGGCGCAACAGGAACGCCAGCGTAGCTGAGCTCAAAGCCGTCTAGAAGCCTTGCGAACGGCGGCGCGAGTATGTCGTAGTGGGCGAACATCTGAGCATCATGCAAGCTGAGTTTGGGCCTCTCCCTCTCCATGGCGATGAAGGAACACGATCTGATCTTCGGGCCTGAGGTTAAGGGGATAAGGGCAAGGATGTAGGCCCAGCATAGTTGCCACGACCAATCAGTTCGTAGAACAGACTTCTCGTGGATCGCCCTCGCGAAGGACATCACTATCGTCCATGCACCCCGATCCAACGACGCCTAACAATCAGGGATCGGGTCTTCTAGAACCCCAGAGTGGTTGCTGGTTAGCTCTACGTCCCGATTTTTTGTGGCCAACGGCTGTAGTTGAAAATAATACACGTTTCAATGAGACTGGTGGATAAATATGTGGTCTCTGAAGAGAACACACATCCAATGACTCTAGCTGTGGTTAATGAGAAGAACACACATTTCAATGACACCGGTGGATCCATATGTGGTATGTAAAAAGAATAGTCATGAAATGACTCCAGTTATTGTTAGTAAAAAGAACACACATGCAATGACACTGGTGGATCCATAGGTGGATTGTGAAAAAAAACACACATGCAATGACACTGGTGGATCCATGTGTGGTCTCTGAAGAGAACACACATTTCAATGACACTGGTGGATCCATATGTGGTATGTGAAAATAACACACATGCAATGACTCTAGTTGTT